>BHFT01043317.1:0-14440 GCA_004320025.1 Laticauda laticaudata | reverse complement strand
ATATATTCTTTTCTATTTTAAGAGTTGTAAACTCCTTCTCTCTTGCTGTAAGATAATGCTATTTGTAACTTCATGGAAAAGATAAAATGGGGAAAGTTACTATATGATGAAGAATATTCTCTCATATTTGAAGACTGGTGTCATTGGTTTCTGTAGTTTGGCATACAGAAAATTTATGAGTAATAAAATGCTGCTTAATACGGATTAACTTTGGAGGACATGATATTTGAAAAACTGTATATATGCATAATAGGCTTCACTTTTAACTTTTCTTTTTTTTAAGGAAAGGATAGTTGACCTCTGACTACACTTGTGTTAAAAGAACTGATTGATATTTACAACATATTCTTGGAATTAAAATAACAAAAATAGCAAAAGAACCAAAAGTTAGGGTAGACTGAGGAGAGTAGCTCCTTTTTGTGCAAATCAGAAAAAAGCTTCAGGTGCTTTATCTATATTCCTTTACATTGCACTAATGCCTTAAAAAATGCCTAAAAGCCTAAACATGTTTTCACACTATTGTAGCTACTTTTATACTAAGCTGCAGAATGCTCAGTGACTTTTACATGATCTGATATTTACTTAAGTGTCTGGTTCTGACCTTCAAAAAAATTGAGACAGGATCAAGGTTTTAATCAGGTACAAAACATTAGAACAAATATGGTCTTTCTTGTCTTCTTTAGTCCTTTTGATAGCAATTAAAAACTTTTTTCTCAAGCCACTACTAGGTATAGTAAACTAGAAAAATGGGAGAAAATTCACATCTGATATCCCTATTTTCAATCAGTATTTAGATTGGTATGAAAAGTAAATTTGGTTGTTTTTTAAGAGCTTATAAACTAGTTGGAAACAGTCAATAGAGTCTAAATATGTTAGGTGAATCAATCATTCTCTGCACAGATGAACTGTGTTCTTTCATTCTTAAATATATTATATTTTCTCCTTTTCAAAGAGATCCTTTGTAAGAATAAGCGATACATGTATAGATATCTTCCAGAGGGGTGTGATGGCCTAGAGGTGGAGCTCTCATCTCACCATCAGGAGGCTGTGAGTTTGATCCTAGGTAGAGGTATTTCTCTCTCTGGGCACAATCAGAATATATCTGCTCAACAAAATTCTCCATTGGTGATAGGAAGAATATCTGGCCAGTAAATACTATGCTAACTCCATTCAGTTGCCCAGACTCCACCCCACAAGGGAGTGTGGGGTCATTAAAAGAAGATGATGTATAGGCATCTTCCACTTAATCAGTTGTTGCCTCATTTTAAAGTTACCAAACCATGACTATGTTTGAAGTCTTTTAAGCAGGGGTGGGATTCAGCCGGTTTAGGCCGGTTCAGGCAAACCGGATGTTAATTTTACATCCAGTTTGGTGAACTAGTAGTTCTGATGACCAGCTAGTCTCATCCACCATTTCCCATCCCTCCCAGGAGTTCCCACGAGGCCTGTCTGGCTCCCAGGTAAGTGTCGGAGGCCTCCTGGGAGCCCATATTGGCTTATAAGAGGCTCCAGGGAGGCCTTCAAGGGAGAAAGGAAGGAAGAAAAGAAAGAGAAAGAAAGGGAGGGAAGTGAAAAATAAAAAAAGAAAGAAAGAGGGAGGGAGGGAGGGAGGGAGGGAAAGGATAAAGAATTAGGGAGGGAAAGGATAAAGAAAGAGGAAGGGAGGGAAGGGAAATGAGAAAGCAAAAGGGAGGGAAGGAAGGGAGAAAGAGGGAAAGGAAATTGAATGAGATATGGAGAGATAGACGGATGGATGGATAGAGGGAAGGAGGAATGGAGAGAGGGATAGAGAGAAAAAGGAGAGGAAGGACCACAAACCCTGGCACGAGATGGAGCTTCAGAGGATACTTTGAAACAGCACAGCAATCCAGGGTTGGATGTTATCCAGAGTTAGATGTGATTTAGTTCAACCCCCTATCTCCAGCAGGAGACATCTGGATTATTTTGGTGCCTCACCCATTACATGACCACTAAGCCATGTCCATCAGGCCAAGCCCACAGAACTGGTTGTCAAAAAAATTTGAATCCCACCCGCTTTTAAGCACATAATTTTGAAACATGCTTATGCTGTTCATTAAAAAAAGTTTTTACTGACAACACAAAGAACAATCCAGTTTCCACTCCAATTTTTCAATATCCTTGCAATACTAATTGGATAAAATTTTTTGTTTTAGATTAAAGAAAATCTGATCTAAAGATCATGCCCTGAATATCTTGATAATATTCACTTTTAAATGATGATGCTAAGCTAAAGAGACCATTATCATTACAAGTGTATTGACTAAGTCACAGAAACAAGTATCTTACTGAATCAAGGA
This sequence comes from Laticauda laticaudata, assembly GCA_004320025.1. Lineage (NCBI taxonomy): Eukaryota > Metazoa > Chordata > Lepidosauria > Squamata > Elapidae > Laticauda > Laticauda laticaudata. The sequence continues at coordinate 12,122 of BHFT01043317.1, read as the reverse complement.
GTCAGAATAAACTCATCAAACCAAAAACAAATTACACTGAGATGGCAAGAGCTGATATTGTTAATATGAAATTATGGAATAAAAGGGAATATTTTGGAATCATAACAGATGCAAGGATCATGAAGATAATTGAGTGGAAATAGAAAGAGGTAAGATTTACAGAGTGTTAAAAATCTTGCCAACATTTCAGTCTATAACTCTTTAAAACTGTCTCCTTAAATAGGTAAAAGAGGCATATGGAAGATTAAGAGCTAGGCAACACTAACAAAGCACTATAGGAGGAAATAATATTGAGCTGGCAAACACATGCAACACAGAGAAAGATTTTCTGATTTCATTCTATTTTTTCATTTTAGCATAGCATAATCTAATGCATACATTCCCCATATGTATGTGTGTATATATACACAGAGTGGAAATTGTCTACAACATCATGAAAGGGCAGATGAACACACAATACCTTTACTATGTAGTTGAAGTGATTTGCTGACTGCATAAATCGGTGGAAGCCATCTGTTTCCTTGGTTGCAATAGTTAGAATTAAAAGTTTATCTAGTGAAGGAAAAAAGAGAAGACATTTGTTCCTGATTGATGAAATAAGATAGCTGAAAAACAAGCATAACTGAAGTTGGTTAAACTCATCAACATCTCATGTAATAAAACAAATCTTCATTTCATCTTCTATTATAACAGTAAACTAAATTGATTTGTTTCATCAGAAGCTCAGAATTTAAGAAGTTGACATAAACTTAGCTGTTAAAAAACAGCATAAAAGAATACTATTGAATGAAAATGTGGTATTATCCATTACTATCTAAATGATAGTTTTATTTAATTATACAAATTAGATAATTTATAGTTAGGGTGCAATACAATTCATCAACACACTTCATTTTAAAGATTGGAATGAAAACTGTCAAGTCTGTTTCAAAAGCTGGCTCATGGAAAACATCTGTCTCAAGGAATAGTCGGTGTCCAATTACATGGGATGGGAACCATTACAAGTTCAGGCCAGATTTATAACTTGGCTTCTACAGCATACCACTGCTAATCAAAATTCTTCAAAATGTATACAGGAACAAAGCTATTTAGAAACCATTCAGATTCATGGGGGGGGGGGGAAGACTGTATATATTCAATATGCTTACTTTTATAGCACAAATGGGAAAATCCATACTGAGTGGTTTCAATTTGAATTTTTGAATTAGTCAATTATGAATTTCTACCTATTTAGATTTATCTATAATATTTTTTGTTTTATTCATTTATATTTCACACTCAGATGAGCCCACCTGAGTGGGTTGTTGTGAAGAAACTTGCAGGAGGAAGGAGTATTAGGTAAATTGCCCCGTTAAGCTACATATAAAGTAATAAAGTCAGGATAAAAAATCTAATTAATAAATAAAAATAAAGTAATAGGTCTGCTCATATGTCAAATGTAATTCAAAATAGATGTGTTGCCTTTTGAAGCAACCATAACTTTCCTCTTTTTTACTCAAATCTGAAAAAAACACAAAAGATAGTCTGCTTTATTGAATCAAATGAATGAAGCATTGATTTTTTTTTTCCGCTTATATGGACATGTATAAAAATATATGATTGCTTTAAAGATATGCTGTTCCTCTTTTAAAAATGTTTCTCAAAGCACACATATCTCAACAAATGAACTTCAAACATTTTGACCATGCTGTGATTTTTAGGATTACAAACAATAAGGCAGGAAAAGACTACCTGGCCATATATTAAATTCAGCCATGAAGACCAGACTCATTTATCTGCAGACTGCTGAAGCTAAAAATTATGTCAGTTTATAGTTTATTAAGTTTCTTTTTCTGACTTTATTGATAGATATTACCTTTCAACTTTAAAAAAAAAATGCATTTTTTTTGTATGACTGCATTTTAAGCTTATATTGCTCATTGTGTGAAAAGTAAGGGTTAATTTAATTTCAATTATTTGTTTTTGTCATCTTGCAAAATTTATATTTTCAGAGGCAACAAACTAAATTGCTAAATAAACAAACATAATTCTGCTATATGACATTAATTTAATCACATGTTGCATCAAGTATTGATGTGGTAGCTTGCTTTTGTTTAGAACCATGCATGATCCGGGCTACTATGATTTGTTCAACAAATTATGATTAAACAAACTTCAGCTTTTGCAATTTGTGAAGCCACTTTCTGTGAGTGACAAGACAGGGATTATACATTAGGAATTATTAACTCTTACTGAGAGTTAAGAAGCAAAAAATAATCAATCAATAACATGAATTTAAAATTCAATCATTTGGATAAAATTCTATTGCCTTGCATATAACTTGGTCAGCAAAGCTCTGGGACCATATTCTGGAAAAGCAATATACTTTATACTACTTAAAACAATTATGAGCCATAATCTATTTTGTACTTTATTGGAAACTTTCTTACTCTGCAAAAAAGGATTTATTTTCTTATGTTATTCTCAAGGCACTTCAGAATTTCTTTAAACATTTTTGGTGTATTTATTTTATCTTCACTGTTACAAAATGTAGAGGATTCATAATTTTTTTTAGCACAGAACTAATATTAAATATATGAAGCATTCAGAATTCTAGTATCTTGGCCATTTTATGACTTAAATGACACTTCAGTTAGCTTCCTCTTCTCCACGAACAGAGGTGGTGTTCAGCAGGTTCAGACCAGTTCTGGAGAACTGGTAGCAGAAATTTGAGTAGTTCAGAAAACTGGCAAATACCACATCTGACTGGCCCTGCCTCTATCTATTCTCTGCCTCCTGAGTCCCAGCTGATTGGCTGGGTTCTTTTGTTGCCCTGCACAGGAGAACAGAGCTGGAAAGCAGGTTAGTGGGGTGGGGAGGGAATGGAGATTTTACAGTATCCTTTTCCTGGAGTGGGGTGGGAATGGAGACTTTACAGTATTCTTCCCGTGCCATGCTCACCAAGCCACACCCACAGAACCACTGGTAATTTTTTTTTGAATCCCACCACTGTTCACCTACATCTCCACCCCACAAAATACTCCAAACACAACAAACCATTTGCTTTATATTTGGACAAATATAAAGTCCATTTACAATAAGTATGGATTAATTTACATATTTTAACAAGATAAGGTTATATGTATGTATAAATTAGGCATCAATTAGTTAAGGAACAACATTACTAGTGATCCCAAGGAGTGAAACCTGTTTCCCTCTTTAAGTGTACCCTTAGCTTTTTTCACAATTGTTCAAATTGACTGAAGTTGTTGGGAATTGAAATTTAGCAAAACCTGAAGGATCAGAATTGTCAAATCTCCATTCAACTTCCCACTGATGCAAACATAACCTAAAATAGCTGTAATTTCATAAAATGTGAGAGCAAGGTGCTAAAAATAGGCATTCTCTTAAAGAGCTACATAAACAGTTTGACCAAGAACATTTTATGTCAATTTTATCCCTCCTTTCTCTCTTCTGTTATGTTGGATTCTAAGTTCTCTCATCCTGTTGATGAAAGGATGATAGTGGAAACTGCACCATCCCTCGAGATGGAGAGAACTGCAGAATAATGAAGGCTAGAAGCTTTCAAAACAGAAAAGGCTGTCCTATATGACTACACTTAGCAGTCCATGCCCATAACATTTTTCCCCAGAATTATTTACAAATATAAGTATAGATCAGGGGTCACCAACCTTTTGGACCTCAGGGACCACCAAACTCATAATTTTAGATCTCAGAGACCACTAACTGGTTCTATGGGTGTGGCCTAATTTGTGGGTGTGGCTTGGCAGTTATGCGACTAGCTGGGCATGGCTTGTATGTAAATATTATAAATGTTTATATAAATATTGATTTTTTTATATAAAAAAGAGAAACTTTTACCCAAAATCAGGCAAAGCAGGCAGGCAGATTGAGTTGCTTACAGAATCACAGATTCATTCAGAGATCTATCTATCTGTCATTGGCTAGCTCAGTCTGTCACATAAAATTTGCTTTCAAGCAAACTCACAAAATTAACTCACAACACACCATGCATGTAAATATTGATTTTTTATTAAAAAAGAGCAACTTTTACCCAAAATCAGGCAAAGCTGCCAGATTGAATTGCTCACAGAATCATTGAGTGATCTATCTATCTGCTATCAGCTAGCTCAGTCTCTCAAATTTGCTTGCCATGAATCTGCACTAAATTTGCTTGCAAGCAAACCTTCAGTCCTAAGGGAGGTTCGGCTGTGCTGAGCCGAAGAACTAAAGACTAGCTAGGAAGAAAGAAATCTGACCATTTCCTGCTTCCTAGCTAATCTAAATCTCTTGGCACAGCAGAACAGGTGATGGTCGGAAAAAGGAAAAATAGCAATTTAGTATGCAAGTTTAGCGGGTAAGGAGTGAATGGGCAGGGAGGATTCCCGTGGGCCATGTGGATGGTGCAGCCTTGTGTTTCTGCACAGCCTGGATTAATTGCTTTGTGGGGGTGCTCTGAGATTTCTCTGCAGCCCACCAAAACTTTCCCATGGCCCATCAGTTGGCAACTGCTGGCATAGATTATGTTCCTACAATTTTATTTTTATACATCTAAGACATCTACTGCAATAATTTTAATACCATAGTAATTTTAATAAAAAAATTAAGGGTTATAATTAAATAGATAAAAATTAATACAAACTAAAATATGAAAGAAAAAAGAAAAAATGGTGCATAAAAGAAAAAATACAAATAAAAAAGAAAAAAATAAGAATATAGGAAAGAAAAAAGAAATATGTAAAGGAATAACTTTAAGCTCATCATTTTAGTAATTTTTCTTTTCTTAATATATAACAAATGATTTCTTCTTCCTATATTCTCCCTCTTAACTATAAATAAATACATAAAAAGTCGGTTTGGTTTTATGGTTAAACAAGGACACTGAGTTCTAGTCCTGCCTTAGGAAATAAAGCAAGCTGAGTCACCTTGAAACACTCAGTGTCTCAGTCCAATTCATCTCACAGAGTTGTGAGGAAAATGGTAGGTGGAAGATGTATTAGGTATGTTTACTGCCTTGACTTATTTATAAAATTAATAAAGGTGAGATAGAAATAAATAGTTCAGTTTTTCAGTTCTGATAAGCAAAATTTTACTAATGGTTACAAGAAATAACATATCTACTTCAACCTTGGTCAAATAAACTTTATACTACTTCAAACATTTCTTCCTTTTCCTTTTAACAATCTTGATCTATGAATTTGAGATAGCTCTTTCAAATAATGTCCTGGTTTATTTTTGTTTTTTCTTTGTTCCTTCTCACAAAATTCTTCAAAGCTTTAATAAGACTTTTTTGTAAATCCAATATAGGAAATAGTATAGAAAAGTATTGAAGACACTCCCTTGGTTTGTTATTTAAATATATTTTAATTATTAAGACATCAGTTTCTTTATAATTCCAGTTTACCATCTTTTTTTCATATCATTCTTGTAAACTTTCATTTCTAAATCAAGCTCAATCTTGTCACAAGCAAACTTATTCCTCTTCCATAACTTCTTTTAAACACAGTTCTTGCTACATAGGTTAACTTCTGGGTCTATCATTTACATGTATTCTTCATTATGAGAATGTTAAAATATTTTGCTTCTTTCCGTTTCAGTAGATTAAACTAAGTGTTCTCTAGCTTTTAGCTCATTCTTGTTCCCTTTAGTGTCCAATCTTCAAATTCTCATCCTGTTTTTTTTTAAGGGAAATCAAAACAAAAGCATGTTCCCATTATTTCAAAGCCAACTGAAGTCTTCAGCTATTTGTCACTTTCTCCTTTTCTCATCAGGAGCAATGGTCTGGAGCACTAGTGGGCAGTCTGTATTAGTTGTTCCCAAGAGGAATCATGAAGAGTCTTCTTGCCAGCAATTCATTTTGCTACAGTTGTTGGCTTCACTTCAGTTCACCATTTCTTTTCGGGAAATCATGCTACTTATGTAGTAATTTAAAAAGACCACATTTTCCATAATGAAAATCAAATGCTGAGTTGTTGTTTTTTTGCAAGAAAATGATTGCCTATAAGAAATTATCATTCTTCTGACAATAATTGCAAAGTCTTCATCAGATTTATATTACATTTAATCTATGGCCATTGAAGGATTTTTTTCTTTTTATATCCTAAAATGCAGTTCTGTAATCCATTCAAGATTTCAGTTCTGTCATTGTCTTTTTCAATAATTCATTACAGTTATTTTATTTTCCAAACATGTGGGATTAAATAGAAACTTAGTGGACATTTTGAAAATACAAGTTATAGGACTGTATTGCATTGCAAATCTTAATTTAGAGTAGCTAATATGTGGAATAGGTATGCTTTCTTTTTAGACCTTTTTTAAAAGATAGTTTTTATAGTTTATGCAAGTTAATTATAAATTATTACACCAAATTGAAGACCCACTTTGAGCCAAAAATTGACTTCTTCAAAAAAAAGAGAGCTCTGCATCCTTTACCTGACACTTCCTTTCCAAAGTAAAGATTTATAAAGGTTAGCACCATGCACTTTTCATGCATTCTTAGCTTTCACAGGAGAAAATATATGTTATAATACAAGAGGTCATCAGGTTGTGGATAATATAACTATATATATATTTGTTTTCTTAAGTTTTTGCGGGTACTTACATATATGGTATTCAGCTTTGTTTGAGTATTTTTCCACGTCCTTATAATTGTGCTTTTAAAGTTGTAGCAACATTTCGGCAGAATCTCATCTGCCATCATCAGGCTTCTATATTATGTTCGTCTGTGAGTCAGACTTTCACAGCCATTTCAGTTTTAAATTTGGGGCTAGCCTACTGCTGTGCCAGAATGGGTTTTTCTCTTCTCCTGATTGGTTGAGAGTCTTGTGTCTATGTTTTTGGCTTGAGTTTGCCTGAGTTACTGCTTGATTGGAGTTTCTAATTTTGTTCTATCTGTTTTGTGGGCTTTTTCTGTCTTATTTAGAAACACAAAATTTGTTTTGAGGGGGGGCCCAAAGCCCAATCAAGACAAAAAAAGCACAAAACAGACAGAAGATATTAGAAACACCAATCAAGCAGAACACAGCAAACTCCAAGACCAAGAAACACAGACCAAGGCTCCCAACCAAGAAATGAAGAAAAAACCATTCTGGCATAGAGATTCTGCCAAAATGTTGCTACAATTTTAAAACCACAACTATAATGATGTGGGAAAATACCCGAACAATGCTGAACACCATGTATATATAGATATAGATATAGATATAGATATAGATATAGATATAGATATATACATACATACATACATACATACATACATACATACATACATACATACATACATACATACACACATATAAATAGGATAGGATAGGATAGGACAGGATAGAACAGAACAGAAAAGAATAGAATAGGTGGTTTCTTCCCCAAACTGCAAAAACTTTAACCTTAGACTGTCCACTATTGATCTCATCCCTTTCCTAAGAGGTCTGTTTGGGGCGTGCGTAAGCGCACCAATGTGCCTACCATCCCTGTCCTATCATTTCTTTTTATTTTTCTTATATGTATCCATTTCATGTATTTATAACTATGTTTATACTTATACCTGTTCTGTTATAATTGCTTAACAAAATAAAATAAATAATAAACAAATAAAAACTCCAAGAACCAACTGCAGGGAAAGGGATATGAAAGACATCTCCTGCTTGTAAATATCCCGATGCAACTGAATGGGAACACCAACGCTCACTTAAGGTGGACCTTAGCCAGACCCAACCAAATAGTTATTGTACTCTTAAGGCATGAAACATTTTTACTTATGTTATATGTGGGTAGCTAACATTACTATATTTTACACTGAAATGTTTTAAAAGATTTCCTGAAACATATATTGATTAACTACTTGCTCATTTGAGTAGCAATTACTGGCACATAGTGTAAACTGCAAATTACTGTATTAATATAATATTCAAATGTCTTTCTAGTGCCTAGCCAGTTCAGAAAGAGTAAAGGGATTTATACATTTCCCATTCCCATTCTTCCTCCTGCCCACTATACCAAATGACATGTTATCCAGGCACTGTGGTTAAACACAACCAAGCTATTTTGAAAGGAAGGAACATTTTTTGTAAGCTAGGCTTAAGGAAATCTGAATGAGAGAGGTATGCACAAAGCCCAGCAATTTGTCCAATATGTACAGAGGATTTTCAGTTGCCAGGCGTATGGATTTAGATCTAAAAACTGTTGTTCTGGGATGGTTTCCATAAGACAATGCACATTGAATAATCAGAATCCTGTAAAATAACTAGCTCTTGCAGATCTTATTTAATCTGGGGACAATAAGAAATAATGTTATGAAGTTAGATTTTTAGCAAATATTATAAGGCACAACAGGAATGATTACCAATGTTAAATGCACTTTGACACTAATCCAGTTTTTTTAGCAGCCAAGCCATAATGCAAAAATTATTCTAAAATTAATCTTTGTTTTCTGCTACTTCTTTTTGGATTTTTTTTAACCCAACTGTTGAAAATTATGTTAATACAATGCATGGGGCCCCCGGGACAGAAATTACAACTTTTGAAAAACATAGTGAAATGAACTAAAATATCTGCACTAACTGCCAATCAGTTATAGAACCATATTAAAAGTATTAATATTAGCGTATAAAATTCTAAACAATTTAGATCACTAAACCATTTTGCTTTTTGTTCAAAAAACTGTCAGCTCTTCAAGACAGTGCAGACAGAAAGCAAAAGCTGTGGGCGCTACTACATTTATTGCAAGGTTTACAGTAAAAGAACCTTGTGTTGGAAGAAATATCCATCTGGATCAGTTCCAAGCCTGGAGAAAGGCACTGTAGACAAAATAGAGGCTGGAAGCTAATTGGAAAGAGGGTCCATTTATTGATGAAGTAGAACTACCAAGTATGTGTGATTCTGGGTTGCTGATCAGATGGAGTTGAGAATGAGAGGTTATACATTTTTGGGCTTTGAACTTGAACTTCCTGATCCTGTTCAAGAACATGCATTCTATTGGCTGTTGTCAGAATCCCATGGTGCCATATACAAATCCTAGGAGTTTGTCTGAGCTAAGCTTGGTTGAAGTTTGACTGACACAATGAAGGGGCTTGTTGGGCAATTTCTATTGTCACTGAGGGCTAATCCTACTTTTGTTCAGACCTTGCTGCAGGGAAGGAATTTTTGCTATAAATAGAGATACCTATCTCTTTATCTCTTAAGTGCTGATCTGCTGTGGAAGGTTGGGGCTGATTTTCAAGAACATGTTTCTCCATTTCTTATCCAGGGAAATATTCTGCCTTTTTAATATTTCTAAAAATATTTCATTCAAGGAGTGGGTGCTAACTTTCTATACTTGCAAGTCTGGAAGCACTTCTCCTCACCCTTGTCTTTGCCTTCCAATAAACTAGGGAAGGTTCATTCTGAGACTCTTTAGCCACCCCTTTCCTACTGTGGGCTGAGACATCTCTTCCTGACCATTGTCCTGGCTGAAGCTCTTCCTCTATCTCCCAACCCATTACAATGTCAATGAAACCCAGAAGTCAAACTTGCTTATCTTAAAAAAAAAATGTATCTAATCACCACCACTATCCTTTTCTTTCTGTTCCTAATTCTACCAGCCACAGTTTAGAGCAAAAATCTTCAAACAACTTTAAGACTTGTGGACTTCAGCTCAATTCTGTGAGTCGAACTCCACAAGTCTTAAAGTTGCCAAGTTTGAGGATCCCTGGTTTAGAGTATGAGTGAGGGTGCCTTCTCCATGGTAACATCAATCCTGTGGAATAATCCTGCCCTTGTTCATAGGTCTCCTCAGTCCATTTCCTGCACACCTTTGTTCCTTTTTCCAACAGCTTAAAATGATTGCCTGGCTCTTCTATAATGTACCTAATCTGCTGTTTATAAAATAAAATTTAAAAATCTGCACTAATGCATATCGTTTATCCAACTCATGATTTTTATAGCTGGCCCAAATCCTATGCACATTCAAGTAAGTAAATTCATTGTCTTTGTTGTTAAAAAATTTGAATCCCACCCATGCATGTATTTCATGATTATTTCCATCATATTAAAATATGCACATTCAAGTAAGTATTCATAAGTATTTTTTGTGCTATATCTAGGTAATTGTAAGAAAAAAAATACCCAAAGGTTGTTGGCACTGACCAGTTACTATTAGGAAAAACTGTGCAGTCAACTCTTGAGATAAATGGCTGAACTCAGAAGGTCAATGTGTCTTTGTCAAAGGAGACAGGCCTTTCCCCTCTCTGGCATGTAAATGTGTGGAGTTAAAGAAAAATAAATAACCTCCAGTTCTCAAATGAACACTGCATTTACTTAGAAACTGGCAATTTAGAGTCCACATAATAGGCATGTACATCCTCCTTCTGATTGAACTGAATAAATCCATATGTGCAAGAGGCAAGCATGTGTTTTCATAACCCTTTGTGCTTTCAAAATCCACATTCATAAAATTACAAAAATAACACAGAAATGAAACAACATTGTCTATGGAGGGAGACCTGGCCCATTCATCAAGCTACTGTCAACTATAAGAAACAAATTTCCACTATTAATAAGCTATGCAATTTTCCGCTGAGTGGCAATACTGTCCTCATGTCAAATATGTAGAATTAAATATGTAGTCATGTATTCAAGGGTGGGATTCTACCGTTTCTGTCTGGTTCTATAGAACTGGTTATGATTCTGTGCAGTTTGGAGAACTGTCAAATTGCACCACTGGCTAGCCCTGCCCCTCTCCACCCACCCCTCCCCTTCCCGCTTAGTCGATCCTTATCATGCATACAAAATATGGCTGCCTGCAGCCTGCTTTTGTCTACCCGCCATGCCAGCCATTGCTCTCTGCCTTCTTGATCAGTAAGTGAGGCTCTGCAAGCAAGCCATGGTCACCTGTTGCTGTTAGTCACCTTTCCCCCCCACTTGCCTTTTGCCACTGCTGCCAGTCACTTGCCTTCACTGAAAAACACATGGAGCAGCTCTGTATCAGCTCCAGCCAGGTTAGCAGCTGGTTCTCTCCCTGCTGGTCTAGCTGGGAGAGCAAAAGTCTCTTCCCTGGCACAGCAAAATTTAGCTTTGGGTCCTGCAAGTCCCCACCAGGAAACGGCTCCGGGTGGCAGAGAAGCAGTCAGGTTGAATCCTGTTTCTCTCTGCCACCCAGAGCCATTTCCCGAAGGGAGAGGAACTTGCAGAACCCAAAGCAGCAACTCCCGGTTGCTAAAGTAAATGTTGCTGTGCTATGCAAGATGGTTTCCCAGGGCCCTGAGGGCTGTCTTCCCAGAGCGCTGCTGCTACCACTCTGAAGCTCCCCTTTGGGATGGAACAGTAAGTTCTTGCTTTGTTCCTCATGAAGGGCTCCATCATGGAGGGCTGTGTCTTTGTTGTTAAGAAGATAAATGGCAGCTCAGAGTTTGGATGCAGTGTGGTCAGGTGCTGGTCACTATTACATAAATTGCATTGCACCTTGGCTGTGCAGTACTTGGATGGGTGTTTGGATTCGCAATAAATGTACTTTGTTGGTAAGAATCTCACCTTTTCTGTATCTGTACAGAGGTGGATTTATAAGCTGTACAGATAGATAACTCAACAATATGTCCTTAACAAAGTACATTTATTGGTTCATCAGACATCCTCATAACTCACATTTGTGATGAAGTTCTTCTTTAGTGACCAATCCTTTGGATACCTGCCTTGTAGTAAAAAGATGGTTATCTCCTAACCCATCTCATAGCAATAGAAAAGCAGCTGCCATGAATTATAGAGTTCAGGCAAAAGTGAAGAAACTTCCCCCAACCCCTCGAGGGTCAATTTAGTGACCAATCAGGATTACAGATGTGGTCACATAATATGGACTACATTTCCCAGGATAGCTTTAACTACATTTCCCATTATGGATTTTTTAAGGGGACAGCTCATAATTCCTAAGTAACTATCCAATTCCCATAGACTGGCTGGGACAGCACGGTCCCCACCTGGAATTGTAAATTTCACTATAAAAGAAGAGAAAAAAATTAACTCTAAACTAAGATAATAACAGTAAACAGTAATACTATGAATAGCAGATAACTGTATAACTAAGATAAAACAGTTAGCTGTAACTAAGAAAAACAGTAAACATTAATAAAGTATCAAACAAAGCAAAGCATGCA
>BHFT01043314.1:0-25029 GCA_004320025.1 Laticauda laticaudata | reverse complement strand
TGCCGAAACGTTGCTACAACTTTAAAAGCACAACTACAATGATGTGGGATAATACCCGAACAAAGCTGAACAGCATATATATATTACCATCAATCATGGCACAGAAGACAGGACAAGGTAGGCTGGGAGTTTGTTAGCCTTGTGTTACAGGATCCCACAAAGTTCAATTTTATTTTCCATGCTCATTTTACCTCTTGGGATTTACAATAGGGTGATATTCCTATACTAAATTCTTATTCCCTCTTCTGCCAGGAAGGATGTCTCGACTTTGTAAAGTTCTACAAATTCATTACTGGTAGTACTTGATCTATGACCACAATTCAAACCAAAATTTCTGTTGTTAAGTGAGACATTTGTTGAGTGAATATTGCTTCATTTTATGACCTCTCCTGCCCCAGTTGTTAAATGAATCACTGCAGTGGTTAAGTTAGTGATACAGTTGTTCAGTGAATCTACCTTTCCCATTGACTTTGTTGGTCAGAAGGTGGCAAAAGGTGATCACATGACTCCAGGACACTACAACCATCATAAATATTTGCCAAGTGTGTGAATATTTGCCACAGTTGCCAAGTGTCTGAATTTTGATCACATGACCTCAGGGATGCTTCAACAGTCTTAAACATGAAAACTGATCATAATTCACTTTTTTCAATGCTATTGTAACTTGGAACAGTCACTAAGTTAACTGTAGTAAGTCAAGGATTACAACATTATATTTCAATAATTCTCCTGCCTGGGAATAGGATTTTTCAGCCTGTTTTTGTTGGAGGTAAATGTTATTTTCTAAAACTTTATAGCTGATTTGCTGTGATGATCTCAGATTCCGATAGACTCTTGGTTGTAATGTTCTGTACACTGTCTATCTTGGAAGATGACCCAGAAACTAGGTCACTAGGTCAATACTTATATGCCACTTCATAGTGCTTTATAGCCCTCTCTAAACTGTTTACAGAGTCAGCATATTGCCCCAACAATCTCGGTCCACATTTTACTGACCTCGGAAGGATGGAAGGTTGAGTCAACCTTGAGAATCGGTGGGAACTGAACTTTTAGAGTGAGCAGTTAAGCACTGCACCACCATGCCCCATCTGTAGATGACATCTCTACAGAGGTGCAATTATCATTATTGCGAGTAACTTTTCAGTATTAGATCAAAAGGTTGGGAACTGGCTTTGAATTAATTGTTCCTGTGCATTTTTGAAGCCTCGAGTTGTAATTTTACAATCATCTTTTATTATTCTGATTATGTTGTTTTGTAGATATATCATCTTTTTCCCCGTTTATTTTCTTTTGATGAGTAGTGGTTTATGAATTCCCAAAATGATAATCAATCTTATTCTTATCAACATAAAACATTTAATTTGCTTATTGGCGAAGAACCGGTGTAAGTGCAACTACAGTAACATCAACAATAACAATATATAGGTCACATAACATACATAAGTCATCAGAAAAGGTCTTTCATGGTGTGGTTAACTCAACAGCAGTTTGTTGGAGGTTCTGTTTTGATGAAGATTCTTTGTCTGGGGATCACAGTATACTGCTTCTGTTCCAATATCAGAATTTGTCTTGATAGAGAGATGAATATAAATATTCAGCAACAGATGCAAGGCTACTGAAACAGTAGGTTTGTATTTAATCCACAGAAGTACTGGTTTGATAACATCATGTAAACCCAGTCAATAACTCCTTTTGGGATATAAAATATGCAGTGAGTTATGGTGGAGTTACATGATGCTGACAAGAGGTTATAGCAATGTTTAACAATGACAGTACTGCTAATTACATTGCTATAATAAATAAAACTATTACTTCCTCTCTAGCATAACATATCCTTATGGCACAGTAAACACAGATAACACAGCCATTCAAATTTCTCTTCTGACATGATAATACAGTGAAAAACTTGTCTCAGAAACTGCAAAGATGTATGGTCTAATTTTTTTTTCAACTGAATAGTCCTGAAAAAAATAGAGATGGCGTAATTTTATTCAGGCTCTTGAAGTTATGCAAAATCAGGTGTTTTTTTTAGATATCTGGAAGTTGTAATGACAACTGAACTTTAAAAAAAAAATTTTAGACAGCTCTTGGTGCTTTTCTCAGGCACTTCCTCAAGCTTAGTCTATCTCTAGTGAAAACTGAAATTAATCAAGCTGTGACTTATTACTATAAACATTTATCAGTAAAATGTAGTGGGTGTTTTTTAATCAATCCTTTGAAGAGATGAAACATTAGAAGATGAAGACATTGGACTTCAGATATCTGTTCCATTTTTATTCTCTTCCATCCAAGCATAATCTTGTCCACAATCACCCAGAGGGATGGAAGACAGAATTGCAGGAATGTGTGGCATAAAGTTAATAGGCAAACCACCACAGTCTACAGGTTCACTCAGTAGAATATTAGGCTTAAAATTGGCATAACTGCTTAAGAATATCAATAGAGCTTCATTGCGCTAGATATTTCAAAGTGGGCCCAAAGTAGTTATTGATGGGCGACATCTTCAAATCTTAAGCAGCCCAAAGGTTCCTCGAGTGCCAGCATCATCATCCATAGTTTAATGAGGTTAAAATGAAGTTTTTGCTACTTTGATATTTTGCTAATATCAGAAATGAAGTCTTTTTATATTATTCAAATCTCCCAATATGGTTTTCTCGTGGTTATAGCAACCTTATACTATTAGCATATATAAAGGAACATGGTGACTCATGTGCTTAGGACCAGTGATGGGATTCAAATAATTGAACAATTGGTTCACCCAGGGTCAGGTTGGCTCTCGTTGGAGGCATGGTCCATCCCCATTCTCTAGCTCTGTGGGATGAGCCTCCCACAATGGCCAACCTGACCCTGGGAAAACTGGTTGTTAAATTACTGCCCCCTACTATCAAAGTGGATCCTAGGCACTGTGCTGCAACGGAGAAATGGAAAATGGAGTGGCCAGCATGAGGGAAGGAGGAGGAGCAGGGAGAAGAAAGAGGGAAAGTGGCCTTCTCCTTCCCTTGCTCCAGCCTCTCCATTGCTCATTTCTCCATTGCAGCACAGCACCCAGGATTCACTTTGATAGCGTGATGGTGGTGGTAATTTAACAACAGCTTCAGCCAAAACAGTGTGAACCAGCTGGACCCCACCACTGTTTAGGATGCTAGGTTGGAGGTCCCATGTTCAAGACCTGAGTGCTGCTGTGGGACACGGTGAGCTCCTGTCCTTTATTCCACCTCTGCTGGGGACAAGAAAGGAACCCTCAGGCAACTGTGATGTCATCAGTTAATCTTTTCAACTTCAGTGCTTTTGACACAAGTACAAAGCATAAGTGTTCACTATAAACCAAGGTGACAAAATGTGCATCACATAACATGATGCAAATCTTATGAGGTATTTTATATCTATATCTATGTCATCTACACACACAGAGACATATATTTTCATTTGACTTCAGATTTAAGAATGAAAGCTTGGAGTTTGCACTGTGACATTCACTGCAACACATTTGTAACTCCTCCCCCAAGCCCCTGGTTCTCTCATTACTAGTTAACTACATGAATGCCTTCATTTAATATGATGAATACTGTTCAGTTATTAGATTTGGCATTGTGCTGTGGTTACGCTTTGTATAACAGCCCATGGTTATGTATTTAATAAGCCTAGAATTTGACATTTCTGACTTTGTATTTTATGATTAAACATAAGACTTCATATCATTAGCCTCATGCTACAAAGAATACAAATTAGCACGCTTGAAACTAAAATTGCAGTTTTATTGCAAAGTAAGTTTTAACAGCAGTTGTCAGATATTTTTAAATCTTCCCTAAGACAATTCCATTGTTTTTTGTTTTTGTTTAATCACCTCTTTCAATTCATCTACTAGTTTTTGCAATATTTAAAATATTCTACATTTGCTGTTCATACCAGAAACAAATGACAAATTTCTTGCATTTATGTTTTAAAAGCCTTTAAAAATTCATCTAAGAATTTTTGGACTTCCAGTTTGCAAGGCTTCGGCAGTGGCAGGAATCCGTGATTGTGCGTGGTTCCTGCTGTGTTCGCCATTGCAGTGCCCCCAATCCAGCTGGATTTGGGGGCTATAGTTACCCCGTAGAGGTAACTGAAGATAGGGGAGACTCAGCATGGGTTCCGGGGGAATCGCAACCCCCCTCCTCAGCTGGCTAAACTCCCTTTTCCGAAAGTGGGGGAGCGGCCGTCAGTAATGGCCGCCACAAAGAAGCTTTCATCCGGATAAGAATGTGCAGGAGGAAGCTGAGAAAGTGAAAGTTTTTTGAAGTTTGGCTAACCGGGATGACCAAGTAATATTGAAATACCCTGGAATTTTAATTTTATTAAAGATACATCGTTTCCCAACGAATACAGTAGAAGCGGCGAATGAAAGTAAAAGGAGAAGTTTGTTTTTCACACTCTCCTTCCTTACAGTGATAGCAAATGAATGGAGAAATCAGAAAAACCATTTTGGCATCAGCAGTAATTAAATTGAAAATTGAAGCCAAGGGGACAAATTAAGATTTCTGAGCATTAAAAAAAAAAAACAAACTTTTTTGCTATAAGTGGGAAGGGAGAGGAAAATAATTAATATTAAGATTTTCTTGGAGGAGGCTGCTGGAAAGATATATTTTAACTGGAGCTTTATAACTGAACTATAACCCCAGGAAGAGAAAATATAAAATAAGGAAGTGCTAAATAAACAGACTGTGTGTATTTGGATTGCTTGGTGACTTTGGGACTTTTGGAAAATATTATTTGAAAGACTAAAAATATTATGTGTTGTCTAAAAAAACTTTTACAATGGCACTACTTGTTGATGAACTGAAAATTGAATTTAAAAAGCTAAAAGAAGAGGATTAGAAGGGAAGGGTTTCTTTCTGGATCTGTTTCATTTTTTTAGAAATTGGTGATTTATACCTTAAACGACAAGAACAGAAGATTGGGATGAAGAGAAGCCATCTTTAACGAACAAACAACTTTAGCCGTGGAAGAAAGGGAAAGAGGGAAAGAGAATAGAAAATTTAAGACTTAAAAAACAACCAAAAAAGGGAAAAATAAGGTGAAAAATCGATACAATGTCAGAAAGAAACAGAAAAGAGAAATACAGAAGAAGGTGGAGATTAAGAAGGTTGGATATTAAAGAGACAAGGGGGTAAAAAGATTGGATTGGAGAAGAAAGGAAGGGAAAAAGGGAAGAGAGTTACAAAGGTTTAAAATAAGAGTAAAGAAAACAAAGTTTATTTAGAGATAGTGGGTAAAAAATATGATTAAAAAAGAGATTCTGCAAATACATAAAATTGTTAATTGTTGTATTATATTTTTAAATAATGTTAGAAAATTGGATTTAATAATAGAGCTTAATTTGCTATGGATTATTGTTTTTATTTATTTATTATAAACTTATATTCTTTTTTTTTTTATAATATAGTAAGTAGCTTTAGAATGTACTAAACAGAATCAGAATGAAAAGTATATATTATTTTAAGTGTCAAAATTTAGGGGAAAGATTTAAAGGCGTCATACTTCAATCAGTGATTACAGGAGAAATTTGTGTTAATGAAAAAAGAGTAAAAGAAAATTGAAATAGAAACAGACAAAAGAAATATGCATAATGATTTAAATTGAGATGAAATAAATAAAATAGAATTAAGAGAGTGAAAAGAGGGGAGAAGCTATATAGAAAATGGTAGAATGGTAAATAAGATATGAAATGGGATAAAAGTGAGCATGAATTTTTGAATTTATGTCTGTATAAAAAGAGGTAACCCGGAACTAAGCTGCTTTCCAAAACGTTTTGATGTTTTGTGTTTTGTTTGTGCATGTTTGTTTATTGAAAACTAATAAAAATCTTAAAAAAAAGTTCATCTAAGAATTTTTTCAATAAATCAACATGCTGTAGTTGAAAAGCAGATTCCAAGTTCATTCTGCTATGAGTGTCCAATATTGATCCTTAGAGTCCTTTAACAAATGTTGCCCCATATCTTCAATTTAGACATCATATTTTTCATAACTCACTGCAATGCTTTTCCTAGTGTATAATATTGATCCTCTCTGATGTAATTAAATATGCTGTGATTAATCAATATTAAATGGTTTTGTTTATGGCTATGCCACTAGGAACCTAACCATATTGCCTGATTTTGTTAAGCAACTTTACAACGTTGACCCTAAACAAACATTTGTAATAGGACTATTTAAGCAATTAGACTTCTTTTTCAGTACTGTCCAGAACTGTGCAGTGTAATATAACTGGGAGGAGGATGGGAGAAAGAAGAAAGTGACAACCACAACACCTATGTATGCATTGCTAGAGAATGTCCATAAAAGGGTTAAAAAAATCAACTCTGACAATAGTTGAAACAGTTCTTTACTGTGTGTTGGTTGACTGCTCCACAGGGCATAGCAGATGTTGTGTCTGATAGTAAGAAAGGCCCAGGAGGTGTGAGCTGTCAATCACTATTTCTCTAACTACAGACTGTGCTATGGATATGAAGCAGGACTAAAACAATCTGTCTCAGCTGGGATGTGTGAGGTATCAATAACCCTTGGCAGAGGTGTCAAGAGCCTTGCTGGAATCAAACTATCCTGCTGACCAGCTGCTTAGCAAGTTAACAAGCTACCATTCACCATTCACTGGCCTCCCAACACAACAATTAACACAACTGGAGAATGACTCCACTCAAATCCTTATGAATAAGCCTTGCCAAATCTTACTGTTATTACTGAGGCATGGATATTCAAGCAGAGAGATAGAAGAGAGGGCAAACGGACTATTGAGCTGCTATTGTTGTAGAATTTAAAATATATTTTTCATGAAAAGATGAGTGGGGTGAATCTGGCCACTGTAAAAAAAAATAAAATAAGACTAACATCAAATGTTTTGATAGTGAAGCACTGTGGAGATCTGAAACTGCAAAAGTGGCTGTCAGTAAGCATTCTATGCAGAAGCTAAATTGTCTGCGTTATTAAGGCAAATCATTAAATAAGCCAGCTGATCTGCTAATCTTTGAGCAGATTATACAACTACTTGTTACTAACAGCTGCATTGCAGTTTTGTATTGATGATGAAAAAAGAGCACCCTGAACATGTAAAATGTATTTCACTTAAAATACCTATGCATTTCAAAATTCAGTTTTACTCCTATAGACCTGCCATATTTTTTGCCCCCTGATTAAAATCACTGATGTCAACCAAGGTATTATCTAGTTTATTTCTATCTACATTGGTTGCATTACATTTTGGAGCAAGAAATTCTCTCTGCTGTGCATTTGTGCCTGTCAGAAATAAAGCACTGAAAAAATAAAGTTGCTAAATAGTAAACCTTAGGTCTGCAGATGGTTATGGCTCCTAATTTGCTAAACTGTAAAAGTGGGACATTTTCATGTATCCTTATGATGCTTCCATTAACAAACAAAAACAAAACTAGAACAAATAAGATCCCTGAATTGTGTTTGGCATATTAGCTGATTCATTTATTAGCAGAGAGAATTTCTTGCCACTAATTTGTTCATTTTTATGGTTTCATTAATTTTAAACAAACCTAGCATTGTTTTGCCTTATTTTTGATACCACGTGGAGCAGATAGCCCACAAGACCTCTTAGATCTGAGTCTTTCACACAGCAAAAGCTTTTTTTTCTACTATAAAAGCACAGCAGCTGTGGCTCCTGCAGATACTCTTAAAGGACACTATAATAAAACCCTGGGAGGGAGTAGGTCCAGACAGGACCATGAAATGGACAAGATGAAGAGTCTTTGTTATGGCCAAAAAGGCTGTAAAGTTACTATAGTAACACCTAAGTCTTTAGCACTAGGTAGATTGACGTAATGTTGCCTTTAAAAGATAAAGATTAACATAAGCCAAACTAATAATTATTACACATCATCTACCAACATATAAGATGCTATTGAATGCTGAATGATGGCAGGACTAAAACCAGGTCTTATACCCATGATGGAAATACTATTTGGATGTCAGAATCCAAGCAGAAACTTTCTTTATCTGAACAGAAAGCCAGCAAATAAACTTTAAGGTTCAAATTCTTTTTTCTTCCCTTTCTAGACTGGGTGAAATCTGAGCATTATTTTGAAAATAGCTTCAGAAATAATTCTATTTTATATTGGCTAAAATTTTGTCATCCCAAAACACATTCTGGGTCCATGCCAAGTACTAAAATGGACAGTGCTCTATCAAATGCAGATTAAATATACACAATTTGTTTGATAAATAAGATCAATGTAATTACTTAACTATAAGGACAAGACTGGAAAGATCAAGGGACCAGATCAAGATCAACCATTAAGTTCACTGGAGAGTTTGTGGTGAACATTATTGTGAGAAAGCAGAAGTTTTTATAGCATTTGGAGACATTCAAGAGAAGGATTTTTTTTTTCTGGTCAATTGGGAGAAATTGGCAGATCCTTGTCAATGTACCTGAGGTTAATATATTGGTGTAAGCTTTCATGACCACTATCTGTGGAGTTTCATGATTTAGTCACCATAATCCAAACAGCCTTCATCAACCTGCACCAATCAGAAACCAGATCAATTAAAGACCAATCTGTAGTCAGGTTACCCGGCTATAAAGACAGGAGGTTGATTAGGATTTCTTACCTGTTTTCTCCTCTTTCCTTCCGAAAGCTGCCTTTGAGCTGTAGTGGGAGCTGGTAAAGCTTCTAGTCTTTGATCTAAGTCAGGGCTGCCAATCCTGCAGCCAGTGCATCACACATTGCCAATCCTGCAGGATGCATCACACACTGGCCCTGCCCCAACCGAGTTTAGTGAAAGGAGAAAAAGTCATGATGTGTCATGTGAAGATGTCCTGACGATATAAGTTTGACACCCCTGATCTAGGTGGACTTGCGGGGGAGGTGCAGTCTGACAGGCAAAAGGGATGATCTGGGTTTCATCCTGGTCAGGTTTAAAAGATGGGAAAATAGAGAAAAGCTGTATCTTCAATTTTGTGATTTTTCTCCACTACACTATTACTTTAGTTAACCTTCACAAGAAAGGAGAATTTGTTCCTCAGCTATCAAGGTGCTAAATTTGTAAGAGTGAAAAAAGACAATCCATTGTCATTCGCATTCAAAGACATAAATTATCTTCAAAATAGGACATAAGATTTGTGCAATATAATGATCAAGAATGTAGTGGGGGTAGAAAGCATATTTATTGCACATACATTAAGTCCATCACTGGGCATGTGACTAGTTATGTACAGACTCTGAAAAGATGCCAAGGAGAGATTGATTTGATTGCTTGGCTTAATTGGAAAACTGCCTAGTCAGAGACTTGCTTTGAAAATGAGTTCAAAATATTTAAAAGATACTAAACACAGATCATATCCCTAGTATAGGCTCTGAAATTTTAGGTAGGTTCTATTATTCTCTTGGGCAGCCAAACTAGTTATCAGTCTCATTCTACAAAGACTATAATATACTTCTTATATTTGCAATACAAGGCTGTTTTGATGCATAATGAAATTTTCATTTCTAAAATGATATATAAGTGAGTGTATTCTTATAATATATTAATTGCAAATACCTGGTGCACACCCTGAGCTGCAAATAAGTTTTAAAGCTCCTTCCATCCTCCACAGCTAGCCTACTTTGAAATCCACAGATAGCATGATTTAACTCACTATGGTCAGATTTTCAACAACCTAAGTCAGCATTTCACACACATCCACATTTTTCTAAAAAAGGTGCTTATAAATATTTGAGTGACTGTATTCTAGGCATCACTATACGATTCTTTCAATTTACCCCAGTGGTTTCTTTCCTTGAAACCAATAAGGCTTCAGTGTGCCCTCTAAGGGCGAATGGAAGGCACAGCTAGTGCATCGCTTCTATGAGGCCTTTTTCCCAATACAACAGCAACTACGTTTGTTTCTATATTATCCAAGGGTGCAAGAAACTCCTTTTGACATCTTGTGTAAGAGCCACATGATGTAACACTGAGCTCCCTCCAACAGACACTTCCAAACCAAGTCAAGATGGCTCCCAATAAGGAGTTCTTGTCAACATTATTTTTCAAAATAATGAAAAAAAGCAGTTTAAAAAGTGTAGCATATTTTCAGAAATGGCATTTCTGCAATGATTACAGCAGTTTCTTTTACCAAATTCACCATACTTATCTATCCTCTATATTCAGTGGGATTTAATCTCAGATAAAAATGCACAGGCCAGTAAGGTGCACTGAAGTACATCCAAGTCTCTTCAGAATCTAAAAGAAAGAAATGAAATGCAGGGCATTGTGAATACATGTATCTCACTCACCTGTAAAGAAACTTGTCAGTAATAATAGGGCAGTGCACATTTCAAAAATGATTCAGAAGAAGAATTTGGGGCCTCAGGTGAGCTATTTATTTAAGAAGCTTGGCTTTTTTCAGGCTTGCACATGAATCTGAAAAAAAGAAGCTGCAGCTTTAAGGGATGTATTCATTAAACCTAATGTGACTCTTAAAGTAGCAGCATTATTTCTATCAGGTTTGTGTGGAAGGCTAAACAGCAACAACAAAAAAAGAGCCAGACTGTTTTATGAATTGCAGAAAGGTTGTTATGTTTCAGCAAGATCCAGAGCCTTTCTGCCAAATCATTTGCACAGCCCCTGATGTCAACATTCAAATCTCACATAATATGTTCAAATTAAAATTCAAAAATCAAACATCCTTTGCATATTCTATTACAAAATACAAAAGGTGGGGAAGGTGGTCATTTGGCTAATGTATAGTATTTGAGCTCCTTTTGTAGAAACTGCTGTAATCATTACAGTTTTAAACAAATTATGCCATTACAAAACAACAATTAATATTACTTGTAATGTCCATCTAATCAGGCGAAAATGATACTCACAATACATTTTAAATGATATATTTGCAGTGTATAATAATTTTTACTGAAGAATTAATAAGGAAATAATTCTTACTAAGATGGAATCGGGTGAAAAATGTTCCCTACTGGCTCTGAGGGTGTGGCTGTGGGTTTGGCTTGGGATACTTGGTATAATAGTAATAGCAACCAGGGGCAATATTTTACCAATTCAGACTGTCTCTACCAAATTAACTGAATTTCACCCCTGGTGGAACTGGAAGTGGAAGAATAATTTGAAGCGATTAAATAATAGATTTCATTCATCCAGGCATATTTGGAAAAAGTGAAACTACACTAACAACAGTTAGTTTATTGACAGAATAAACTAGCCGCTAAATCAGGGTTGTAAAACTTGCATCACATGACATATCACAATTTCCCCCCCCCCTTGCTAAACCAGGTNAACTAGCCGCTAAATCAGGGTTGTAAAACTTGCATCACATGACATATCACAATTTCCCCCCCCCTTGCTAAACCAGGTGTGGGTGTGGCCAGCACGTAACACATCACCTGTGGGCTGTGAGTTTGACAGCCCTGCTCCAGTGGCAAGATCCAAATTTTTTTCCTACCGGTTCTGTGGGTATGGCTTGGTGGGCATGGCAGAGGAAGGATACTGTAAAATCTCAAGTCAGAGGTGCTTTTGCTGGTTCTTCAAACGACTCAAAATTTCTACTACCTGTTCTCCAGAACTGGTCAGAACCTGCTGAATACACCTCTGCCCAGCTGTAAATAAAATAAAATAGAATTTAATAACTTGAGAATATCCTGAGAGAGGAACTTGGAGTATGTTTTATTCGGAAAACACACGAGGTAGACCGGGTTCAGGAAGACTTTGGCTGCAAGATCGAGGCCACCTTTTATAGCACGGCTGCCTGCTGCTTTCAGCTACTGGATTCCCTTAAATTTGCCGCCTTTCAGCAGTCTTTTGCGATTGGTTCCTAGTGAAACATCACACTATCTTAACCTTATTGGACCAATCAAGAACAGTAGTCTAAGATTCAGCCATTTACATATAGAACCCTCCTCTTAGTTCAGTCCTACGTAGTACATAGTCAGCGCAGGCTTCGGTGGGGGCGTCTCCCGGACTAGATTAAGACTTGCGCGTTCATTCCGTAGCAAGACCTCGACGTTATCGGATGGGGCTGACTGTGTCTTCCGATCTTCGCTCTGGAACCGTTCTGGAAGGGTGAGTCCCATTTTTAATCGTCGCCTGAGTTGCTTAGGCCCGGCGGTCTTTGCGCTCCCACCCGTTTCCTTGGCAGGTTGAGACTGGCCAGGTGGCCTGGCCCGCCTTCCGATGGGCTAGCTTCCCATGCAAGGGTCCTATCAAACAGTGATCTTTTTATCTTGCTTCTTTTTGTTGGTAACTAACTCATTTGTTTTTAGTTTTAAACGTTCTTTATTAATTCTGCGCCTTCCCCATCCACCCGTGGTTTGAAGGTTTGCTGGTATTGTCGGGCGCGACTGGTTGTCGTGTCTGTGGGCCTCATAATTATTACGGGGATCGAAAGCTGGTCCCGACGGAGTGCGACACGTTCTCGCTATCGGCGCGACGTCGCGGATGCGCATGCAAGGAAACTTCTTACACAGAATGGTGTGGGTCTCTGCTGCAACGTAAGAGATGCGTTCTACCGGTTAAACCGGTAGGATTGTAGGATGTGTAATATTTGTTCTGGTACATCGCCGGTCACCTGTGAGTTCTTCTGCGTACTCACCGCAAGCTCGCTATGTTTCGAATTGCCTTTAACACCTTGTGGAGGAAATCAGGGGGTTTGCTGGGTTAGAAAATTTTGGGTGTGTCTGTCAGCGTGTGATCCGCGGTAATCTTGTCCCATAGGTATGTGTCACCGCCGGGAGACCTTGTTAGCTAATGTACTAGGGTCGTGTATTGATGCTTGGAGTGTGAAGTAAACGGTTTAACTTTTTGTTGGACATCCCCGCTTAGTGTCCATTCTTTCTATCGCCTTCTTTTGTGAATCAGACCATTTTCGGTCGGCTCTGCTTTGCAGCCGGATGGGCGGACGGTTAGGGCATAGTCTGATACCTCGGGAAGGCTAGGTAATTGCTCGAATTGCAAGCTTGATTTAGATATGTGTCCAATTGTTCCGAGACAAGAACCGTCCGCCCCTTTTGGGTTTAAAAAGAAAAAACGAAAAAAAAGAAAACCCCTCCCGGTTGTTAGGGCGGCTTGGTCGGCGAAAAAGTCCGTCTAATTTTTTTCATTAGCCGTTTCTGTTTTGTCGTTGATGGATGAAATTTTTAATTCACAGCCAATTTGAGTAGTGCATCACGTACAAACAGAAAGCGTATGAACCCCTTAGGTTGGACCACGAAGTCTATTATGCAATTCTATGACCAACGGTCCCTAGGGGTCTCCCAGTCGCTGATGGGTTTTTGCTTTGTGGAGGGAGGTCTGATTCCCTGGCATTTATGGCAAGACGCTTACCCAAGTACTCTAATGTCCTTATCAATACCTGCCACCACCCATAGCTCCTGGCACAGGCTTTTCATTTTAACCATTCCAGGGTGACCCTCACGCTGGCAATAACCGCGAGTACCGCACTGGGACTGCGACTTTGGTTGGGGATGACCACCGCGATCTCCGCCACAGCAAACACCTCTCTTTGAAATAGAAAGTTTCTAAGCTCTGTCTGGAGCCAGGAACGGTTTAAAAGTTGTTCAGTTTTCTGTGCTCTGCCGGGCAGCCTTTCTACCCAGCCAAGAAATAACGAGGCAGTTCATGAAGTCTTAAGTGGTGGCTCGTTGCGGACATCATACGGCAGAGATGGGTAGATCGGACAAGTCTCTTATTTGCAGCGGATGTGTGTGCTGGTGCCAGGGGTCTTCACAGCTGGTTGGTAGGCAGGTGCTCGCTGCTCAATTAAGCGGTCCGATGGGAAACTTTGTTTCCCGCTGGTCCGTATGTGTCAGAGTATGATAGGCTGCAAGAGAACTGTTGACCATCTAGACATTCTTGGTGACAGTATGTTAGGCGTCGGCTTGTTTCCGCGCAAATTTCCCATCATGTTTGTGGATCCGTTATAATTTGAAAAGACCCGCCGTAACAGATATTCGTGGGAAGCGTTTTTTACTCCAGCGACTATTGCTACGGGCATTCCTGTCCAGTTGACATGTAATTACTCGCCTCAGTCTTGTGATAGAGTCCTAGAATAATATGCCGAGGGTGCTTCTCTGCCATAAGGAAGTTGGTGGTTAGGACGGGCACCTACTCCAAATGGTGAAGCTGTCGCAGGTCACTCTTAAAGGCAAGTGTGTGCTAATTGGATGAGGAACGTTTTGTTGATGTAGCACTTTTTAATATTTGGAAAGCATATCCTTTCTTTGCTACCCGCAACAGTCAGTTGCCTTTTTCACTCCTAAAGACGTGTAACGGTTCCGCTGTAGTGCCTTGTTTGGCAGAAATCACATAGATAAAATTAATGAAGTCCTAAAAGGCTTTTAGTTCTTGTTTTGTTTCTCGGCTTCACGCGTGCTTCTTGTATTGCCTTGATTTTTTATCTGCGTGGGGTGGATGCCCTCACCGTCTCATTGAGCTAGCCCAAGAAATTTCAACGCGTTTTTTCATTAGGCCAGCATTATTTTTTCTTTTTTTACCTTAAGGCCAATTCCCTAATTTGGTTAGGTACTTCTGTGAGTCTTTTTTTAATTGAGTTCCCCTCAAATTCCCTTCCCCTTCCCCCTTTTATGAAGGTTAAGGACATGCGAAATAGGGAATGCCCCTGTTGCCATTTAAGGAACGTTCCAATCAAGCACTTTGAAAACCGCGAGCCACGCTTTACTCCAATTGGGCCGGTGGCATTGGTGTGGGAACATGCCACCGTTTGTGTGTGAACTTATGGGTTTGCGCTTGACTGCTCGTCTCTGGGTCATTGGGAGTTGCTGATAGGCTTGTGCCAAGTTGCGTTTAGCAAAAACTTGCATTGGCCAGAGAGTGAAGCAATGTCTGCGACTAACTGCACCAGAGGGTTAATGCGCTTGTTGTAAAGCATGTTCAGGGTTTGAGCCTATTAGTCACCACAGATTCTCTAATGGAGACCGGGATCAGGTTTATGGGTGTAACAAATAGGCGTTATCCCATCTTGCGTGGTCCACAGGTTCCAACACCTTGGGCTATTAGTTGTCGAGTTGTTCCTTTCTAATCTTTGCCTTTAGTGGCAAAGGGAACTCGTCTGGTTTTTATATCTTCTTTGGGGCTATGTTGGGGATCTAGGCTAAAGAAATTAGGCTTTCACCCCGATACGTTGCCCCAGTCGAGCCTGTCCAAAGAACGTCTTGGAATTCGCGGATGAGGTCATCACTTCCCACTCCGGCTTGTAGTTTACTCGATCGACCCCAGTCATCCCGATCGCCCCAAGGCTGTGCGAACTAATAGCGATGCCCAGGAGGTCGGTCTGTCTCGGTCGAACGAATGGTGTGCGGCAGTGCTTTTGACATGTTGCTTATAAAGTGACAAAAATTGGTCCCATGCCAATTACAGGGATTCGGGTTTCCCTGATAGTCTTTTGAGAGTCAGAAGTTGTTTATGGTAATATGTCTGGATTTATGTCTGGACCAAGCATTTTTTAATGGTCTGCGCCGAAGAAAACCATCGAAGGAAGGACCCGGAGTCCACCTCCATCTTACAGGGGTTTCGCTTCCGATTGTTACAGTCACTTTAACCTTCCTGCGCTTTCCCGTCTGAGCGCTTTCTATAGAGTGCGGTTTGGTGTAGATTGGCTCGTTTTTCTTTGTTGCCATTTCTCTCCGCTACGTATCTTAAGCTCGGCTCGTGTTGGGCGAATTTCTGCGGTCTCGGTGGGACTAATACGTTTTATTCGTTTTTCTTGCAGACTTTCTCGATGTGCCCCACAATTTTTTACAGTACCATGCAGATAGCATCCGAGAAATCTGCATTCGGTGCGCTCGGGCTCGGTTTCTCCGCAGCCAGCGCATTCCGCCAATTCTTCTTTCGCAGCTTCGTTGTTTTATTGGCGAGCAGACGGTGCGACGTCTCGTCATCGTTCCTCGCTTGATTCGGTTTTCCTCTTAGATCTCTGTCGAAAATGGTAGGTGGTAGGCTTGCTTCCCTTTCTCTAGTTGGGGGTTTCTCCTTCGCCATTTTTTGTTCATTTTCTTCATTGTGACGCCATTTCTTTGCGGCTTTCGCCGGCCATGGCTCCGCAATTGCATTTCGGTCACAGTGACATTGGGCTTGTTTAATAAGTTACTTTAGCGCTGGTAATGTCCTCTGAGCCCCAATACCACGGTCCACGCGATCCCTTCATCGCTCTCGTCGATGTTTAGGAAGTCACACTCACCCCTCATTTGCCTTTAGAGCAGCCAGCGAAATTGGCGACGGTCCCTCCATCTAGATAGATGCTCTTTTGGCTCTCGACTGGCTGGTACTCTGCGGTAGATTCCTATGCACGTTTATTCACGTTTGACACTACCGGACACGTAGTGCTGCTTTGAGGGATTCTTTGTAGTCTGGCCACGTTAGTTGCGTTAACGTCTCGGGGCTTCGCAGGCTTTTGCCATTTTGAACACCGGTTGGTCTGCAATGTGTGAGGAATACAGCTCGGCATTGCATTGTTCCGAGAGTCATCCATTTCATTGCTCTCCAGATACATTTGGAAGCGATCTGTGTATGACTCACCATCCTCATCGCTAGGATTGAAACAGGGCTGCGGGCGTGCGTTGCCTTCAGAGCATTTCTGCTGGTGTCTAGGCTTCTATGCACCGCGTGCAGGTTTTCGCGTCAGCGAGACGATCCACCTCGTCGCCAGTGTTTTGTTATTCGGAAAACACACGAGGTAGACGGGTTCCAAACAAAAGAGTTTTATTCAAACAAGTAGTCCAGAATAGGAACACTTTGGCTTCAGCCGAGGCCAGCGCTGCACTTTGCATAGCTACTGGCAGGTTTCCTTTAAATTTGCCGACCTTTCGCAGCTCTTTGGATTGGTTCCTAGTGACGCCGCCTTTCAGCAGCTCTTTGGATTGGTTCCTAGTGAACCAATCCACTTCTTACTTATCTGGACCAATCAGAACACTAGTCTAGAATTCAACCATTTACATATAGAACAGAGTAGAACTGACTTTAACTGAATAACAAAAAAAGACTATGTATATCAATGTCATTTTCTTCTTGGTGGCCAATGCTATCTTGTTTTTGGGAGCCTCTTTGCCTTTTAAATGATGTTAGCCCTATAGTAAGAATAAGCACTTTAGTTTTCATGTATTTTTCCTGTACCAAAATGGTAAGAAAACAGTCACCATGATGCATATCCACATGGAACAGAGCTAATATTGCAATATTTGGAAGGAATTTGTGGAGCATTGATTTAGCGATGCAAAGCAGGAAGGCAGAAATTGGCAGATAGGAT
Source organism: Laticauda laticaudata (assembly GCA_004320025.1). Lineage (NCBI taxonomy): Eukaryota > Metazoa > Chordata > Lepidosauria > Squamata > Elapidae > Laticauda > Laticauda laticaudata. The sequence goes on along the minus strand of BHFT01043314.1, from coordinate 7,781 downwards.
TCAAGTAGGAAATTCTCTTCTGCTCAGCTTTTGATAAGGATTAGGGTTAGGGTTAGGATCTTAGGAAAAAGGAGGAGCAGCCTTTTGATTATGCTAGGGACTGAGCCTAGAGATTGAAGAGTAGCAGTGGGAATGGATCCCTTGGTGTGGGAAGTTCTGGACCCCGTTGGTTAACTTATGTGCTCAGGAACCAAATGGTGCTGAATTTAGATACCTGAGCTACATGCAAAATATTGATCTGTCCATCAATAAAGAAGTTTTGCATAGCTAATTTCTGTACAGTCAATCCATGAAGTGGATTTTCTTAAATTACTTAATGAGAGCTTAATGTTACATACTTTAATATTTTTTCTTGGGAAATAATGCTTTGGCAAGATTCTGAAAATACTAATTATAGTGCACATATTACATATTAGGGCTAAGTACTGCTTTGCATTTAAGATGAAAGAGGCATGCAAAGGTATACTCCTATAGCCCCTGGGATTCCATGGCTACCCTCTTTAAATGCATTTCATTTATTTTATCCATTTATTTATTTTATTTGCCATCCATCTCAATCATGAGGTGACTCTAGGCAGCTCACAATGTTAACATTTGTTGGTTTAAAAAAATTGAACATAAGTGTTGCAGGTATATCTGTGTGTGTGTGTGTTGTGTGTGTGTGTGTGTGTGTGTGTATAATTTCTTCTGCATGCTTGGGTCATTCTCATTCAAAGTTGCCTGAACCATGAGACGGATGGCAAATAAATTTTATAAATAAAAATTCAAGCTGATCAAAAAAAGACATGACTACTCACTCGATCTTTTCCTCAAGGAAAATGCAATGTCTCATAAATCTTCAAGGAAGGACAGTTACCTTTATTTTAAGTTAGCCAGGGTGGCCTGTATAAGCAACATATATGCTTTTGTAATACCTCTTCCTTAATATACAGCTGCCTTGGCTCCTTAACATACAGCTGCCTTGGCTTCTTACACATTTGGTAGCTCTGGAACGAAGACATCAGGGAATTCTTTCTCTTGAGCATTCTGAAACCAGGAAATATACAAATAAGTGATGGGCACAATGAACAAGAGCATTATCCAACTAATCACAATAAAATAAGCTCAGAAAACCCCATCCCATATAAAAATAAAACAATAGTTTTAACAGATATAGTAGAAACTGTAAATTTGATACAGTGTTAGTTTAATACCTAGAAGATTGTTCCTAGCATGACTCTTCCCTCACAATGATCTCATAATGTGGAAAAACTCAGAAGGGATAGTTGATGAATTTCTCACAGGGTTATAAGAGCACCAGAAATTCCATGTATGTAGGTATACTGAGCACTACCCAGCCCTAGGAGATGATCTTCTGGATTATGTTAATATGATAAAGCAAGGAAAAGCTTAGATTGCTTGAATAATACCCAACTACATCAAATGAGATGAACTGGTTAACAATGAGAGTTGTATTTTTCCCATAGTCATCACAAGCTTCATGATTTATCTTTGAACATGACACACCTATTTCTCTGTATTAATATTTTATGTTTAATCATAAGGTATCCACCTTTTGGACAATTTCATGTGAAATTTTTTTTTAAAAAAATACCAAGATATATGCATTTCTTTGTCATGAGGAGGAAGAGAATAAAAGAAGTTATAGCAATTGGCAGTCCAAATCTCAGCCTAGCCCCAATAGCAAAATGCACCTAAATTTCCAGCTAAAAACTTTATCCCCGGTCTCATTTCTTTGAATGAAGTATTGATATATGAATAATGTCAGAAGCACAAAATTCTTATTATTATTCTCATATTATTCTTTTGTTATCATATTATTATTATTCTTTAATATTATTATTATTAAATTATCATTTAATACTCTTATTATCATATTATTATTATTATTCTCATATTATTCTTACCATTCATTATACAACAATTCTGTGGCATCTCCAAAAACAGCATGTTGACTGCAGTAATTGTTAGTAAGTGGATTTATACAACAATTCCCTTTACACTAAAACATATGAAGAATGGTTAAAGGAACTGAGCATAGCTAGTCGAGTGAAGAGAAGGACCAGGGGAAACATGATACCAGTGTTCCAATATTTGAAGGGCTGCCACAAAGAGGAAGGGGTCAAGCTATTTTCCAAGGCATCCGAAGGCCAGACAAGGAATAATGGATGGAAACTGAACAAGGAGAGATTTAACCTGGAAATAAGGAAAAATTTTCTGACAGNATAATGGATGGAAACTGAACAAGGAGAGATTTAACCTGGAAATAAGGAAAAATTTTCTGACAGTGAGAACAATCAACCAGTGGAATGGCTTGCTTCTGAAGTTGTGGTAGCTTCATCACTGGAGGCTTTCAAAAAGAGATTGGACTGCCATTTGTTAGAAATGGCATAGGGTCTCCTGCTTGAGCAGGGGATTGGACTAGATGACCTACAAGGTCCCTTCCAACTCTATCAATCTGTAAACCCTGTGTATTCAGGGAGTCAAAAGCAAATTCAAAAAGAGTTTCTGAATCCAGATCCATTTCAGGCAGACCATGTCCTTCCTATTTAAACACAGCCACCATAATGATTATTCTTTTGCTATTTTATTATTCTGTTTTCCTTTTATTATATTCACCATATGATTCATTTAAAAAAGGATTTTTTGTTTTTAATTCAAACCAGCATATTAGTTCTGTGAATGCATAAATAGTAAGTTAAATGATGTAAGAAAGTTAAAGAGTTTTATCTGAGCTCACCAGATACTGCATCTTCCATCACTGCTCCCATTCATAATACTGAGCTGACTTAGCTGTTATGTCATGAAATAACACTTTCTAGGGTTTTGATACAGTCAATTTAGGTCTAAGTTTGAGAAAGAATAAAAATACTACTAATTATGAACAAGGGCTGGGACTAGACATTTCGGCTTAAGGTTAAGGTTGGGAGGGAGGGAAAATGCTTGGAATTATTACCTATGTAAAAATATAATTCTCTTTCATCTTGAATTAGTTCATGGCAACATATTAGAGGCCTTTCCCAGTTTTGTAATCTAAGCTCTCATTAATTGTAGTTATAATCTTCTCTGTGAATTATAAATTATTTTATTGATTACTTTAACTCTGCCCTTTGGTTATTGTATTCAGCTCAGAGCCTCTTTGGTAAACCTATTTTGTATGAGGTGAATAATTAAATCATAAACTCTATCACTTTTGGTGCCCTCTGTATAGTTGGGACATCAATTCCCACAGTACTTTATGCTGTGTATATCTGTGGTAATTGATGGAAATTGAAGTCCTAAACCTCTTTGGAGTATATCAGGTTGCTTATTTAAATTTAATGGCACCTCTAATTTTTGGTTTTGTGGAATGTTGCAGATGCCACTGACTATTATTATTTCACAGAACATTCAATTGTTATAGCCCATCACTTTTTAAAAGCATTCTTTTTGCAAGAATTCACCCAATAGAATGCAAATCACTGTCCATTAAAAAAAGTAAAGCATTAAGACCAAAAACAGGAGCATGCATATGACTCAAAGATAGCAATAGTTGCTAGAATACAGCATTACACAACTCTGTCTCTCATGTTCATGCTCAAAGACACCCTGCATATAAAGATAGAAAGATTTTATAAAGAGAAATACCAAAATATGATAAAAAGGTGGAAGATATTATTAGATCAAAGAAAATATAGTACTGCATGGAGGAAAGAAACTATCTAGAGGTTAAATGGACGTGTGCCAGATTTTTTTAATCTAATTTAAAAATAATATTTTAATATTTTCTAAAATACAAGAAAGTGAGCAAGTTGAAAACGATCTTGCCTAACACATATACTTGAGCAAGTAAGCAAGGTAATAATCTTGTCTAACGCATACACTTGCTCTTGGACATCATGTTCTGAAATAGAAGGTGAGGTAAACAATTTCTATCACAACCTCTTCTATAAGACAACAACCTTTTGTTATTTCTGTGGGATTTTCTTTCACTCTCACTGGTTTAACGTTCCATTACATGAACAAAGAAAATACCAGACAGAAAGGGCTGCAGGCTAGCTCCTTCCAAAAGGATTCGACCTTCGGAATACTATCAGTATCAAACAGTACACCCACATGGTTAGCACTTTTTAATACATTTGCTGAAAGCCATTAATAAAGCAACAGTCATAGTTCTTAACCATGTGTCACACTGAAATAAGTTCATGTAAATCTGTGAACTGTATGACAATGATCAAATTAACAGTCATTTCAGGAGGGAAAATGCCCCTCAGGCTGAAAAATAATTAGTAGTCTCTCACTATTTTCTTACTAATAAAATCACGATATTATTGTTGACTGTGCTAATAAAACACCTTATGTGACCCTGATGTAGTGGTGCAAAATCATGAGCAACTCCGTTGTGTAGATTTCACACCTATTTTACTTGGTATTTTTAAGGTTTTAAAAAAAAAACTAGCTTTGGTGGCATTTGATTGTCAAATGCAATTTCTTCTGCTTTGCTTTTATTAAAGCATATGTTGAAAGAAATATCAGTTTGCTGCTGTGCTCTCTTTAGCTTATATTAATGTTTAAAGGGAGTTGGTTGGGTGGGGGTTTTTGAGGGGGGGAAAGGATTTTTTTAAAATCTTGCCTGCAGTTGTAGTGAAGAATTCTTTCTTTCTTTAGTTTTTATTTTAGGGGGAAAATACAATTCTATCATCCTTTGGAAGTGTGTTATGTTTGTTAGTACTCATCAAATTCATATAGTGAACAATAGCTCTGCTCTCTACAAGAGAACTGAATAACATTGCTATTAAGGTTTATATTGAACAAATAAATGAGCCCAATTTCACAAATTATAGTTTTTTGTATCTTGTACAGAGGTGGATTCATAAACTGTACAGATGCAGAGAGATAACTCAACAAGATGTCCATAACAAAGAACATTTATTGGTTCATCAGGCATCCTCATAACTCACGCTTGTGACAAAATTCTTCTATAATTACCAATCCCTTTATATATCTGCCTTGTCAGTAAAAGATGGTTATTTCCTAACCCATCTCGTAGCGATAGAAAGAAAGCTGCAATCAGTTCATGAGTCCAGGCAAAAATGGAGGGAAACCTTCCCCAACCCCTCAAGGGTCAATTTCGTGACCAATCAGGATTACAGATGTGGCCATGTGACATGAACTACATTTCCCAGGATACCTTTAACCATGATGCATTCCCTTAAGGGGACAGCTCATAATTCCCAAGTAACTATCTAATTCTCATAGACTGGCTGGGACAGCAATACAGAAAGAAATCCTATTGAGTACATCAAGTTATACCTGTGTTAAACAGCAATCCCACATCCTTTGAGACAGAAGTTTGATACATCTATTTGTCATGCTCACTTCTTACATCTTGGGGGGTGATTGTGAAACATCACAGACCTACAGTTGAAATAGCATAAATGGGTAAACTAAAAAAATCAGCAAAGTGAGTCAGGCAAAGAAGATTCTACAAGTAGTTGATTATGAAAATACTTCTGGCTTTTCCAGAAGATGGCAATATATAATAACTCTTGGACAAGATCAGATACTTCCTACAACAACTGTTTTCATTTGGAAGAGATTTGATTGATTGATTGATTGGATTGATTAGAATACATATTTATACCACTACAGCTCCCAGGACTCTGATTACAAACTTGAAATACTATAATTAAAACAAATCCTAACCAGAAAAAAATAGTCTGAGGAAACAGAAGCATGTTAATGGTTTATTGGTCCTATGGATAGCTAATGAGGAGCAGTGGTGGGATTCAATTTTTTAAAAATGTTTGATTGTTTTTTTAAAACAAACAAACAAACACAACATAAAAATATAAAACCATCTTCCATATATGTACATACAGTGTGTCGGTTGGTTTACAAATTGTTTTGTGCTTCCACTTCGTAGTCTTCAATTAAAATTACATTGTATATGTTCTCATATTGTCAATCAAATATTCTTAAATACGTTAATATCATTGTTAATCATTTGACTATACTATTATTCATTCATGTTTTATGAAATAATCCATATTTTACTTAATTTATTTTATGACAGTTTATATTTCCATCTCAAATCTATCGTATAATCATTTTGTAGATATAATAATAATAATAAGAAATACATCTATAAAGAGGGATTCAATTTTTTTTACTATCAGTTCTGTGGGTGTGGTTTGGTGGGCATGGCAGGAGAAGGATACTGTAAAATCTCCACTCAGAGGTGGTATTAGCTGGTTCTCCGAACTACTCAAAATTTCTGCTACTAGTTCTCCAGAACTGGTGAATACCACCTCTGATGAGGAGGATTATTAATACATTACCAGGACTAAAGTCCATACACTTTTGATCACTTGAGAGGGGCATCCTAAACAACCCCTTTCTGCTTGATCTCAAAGCAGAGGAGATTCCGCCTGGAGGACATGATTCTTAATAGCCCAGGTATGATGCTTGTAAATTTCTTAACACCTAGCTGCTGGGTAATTAATACTCTGAAGCTCATGGCTTGTCCAATGCAGAAGGGAATCGAATGGAACCTTCTCTTCATTTGGCCTTTCCACCTCTCTGGATGCAGCTTGCAATTGTATTTTTTTTTTTTAATATTGCCTTGTGATCCACCAAGATAGCCAGATCCTTTTGTGTGTTCTGCTGCCCAGCATTACCTCATCGATCCAAATAGTGTGGCTTTGATTTTTGCAACACACTTTGCATTTGTTCCTGTTGGAATTCATCCTCCTGGTTTTGTCCATTGTTTCAGTTTGTCAAGCATCACCTGAATCCTGATGCTGCTCTCTATGTCCTCTTGTGTTTGGGTCACTAGTAAATTTGATAATCATTTTTTAAAACATTTTAAATTACCCACCAAGGTTATTTATAATAAGCAGTATAAATATGTAGACAGCACTGCCCTCTGCAAATAATTCCTGATTCAGCGTTCCCTTGTAACCTTGAAGAGTAGACAGGTTTGCCTCTAACCCCTTCACCTTCTCTTGCAGGAGAGCAATCAGCCTGCACTTGCAGCATGTGTAGTTCTTGCCATCTTCAGATAGGAAAATAAACATGACATGTCATGACAGATCTTAAGAGCATTCTCCCAGATAAACAAGGGGCTTTTTTTTTCACTTTGAAATCATCCTCTGCAAATTTTGCTGAAAATGTCCACCCACAATACCTGATTGGCTGTCTGAGATTCCTTGGTTTCTGAGATTCCTCTTTAACAACCCTTGTTTGTTCTCCTTTTTTTGTTCACTAACTGAGCTTGCTCTCTGGAAAGTGGCTTTCTTTTGTGCCCTCTGAAGTTGCCTCAGCTAGTTCAGCAGGTGGCAATGCTCTGATCATACACAATGGTCATTCAGCACTACTTAAGAAACAATCATCTGCAACAATTGTTTAAGAATTTCTTCTCATGCTCTCTCTTTTGTCTCTTCCTTTCTTCTTGCCTAAGTCCCCATCAAAGCTTTTGCTCTCCTTGTCCATTGTGAGCTGGAATCTGGCTGCCCTAGTTATGAATAGAGAGATTCAGGACAAAAGATATATGTAGATGATTAGTAGAAATAACCAACCCCAATCATTTGTAATATCTTAATAATGCAACAGGTTGCAAAGTCCTTAAATCTCCAAAAAGGCAATGAATAACTACTTACGTATAAAACATAAAGTTTCTTCATATCCTCCAATTATTTAAACATTGAAAAAGTTATGCTATTAGAGAAAGGCAAATGTAATAGAAGTGCCATTCTACAGGCCTACATTTATGTCAACTCCAAGAATAAATCTCTCTCTTT
>BHFT01043311.1:0-17990 GCA_004320025.1 Laticauda laticaudata | reverse complement strand
CCACCAAAGTGATTTCTTTTTGGATTGAAGCTTCCTTATTGTTTTGGGTAATTTGTTTTTTCTGGTTTTGGGAGTTGCTTAGACAAGTACATGTAATTTTCTTGTTTAGCAGTAATTTGACACTGCCTCTCTTCCTTGGGCTGAGACACAGTGACTGGCTCAGTCACTTAATTGGATTAATACTTATAGAATGTCCAAAATTCAGTCTCCTGGCTTCTATCCTAGTGACTTAACTATTATACCTCACCAGGGGTCAGCAACCTTAACCTTGGACTCATTTCCCACAGAAAACCCTGGGAGCCACAAACACAATTTTGACATATAAAATAAAGATAACACTGCATATATCGTTTTTTTATCTTTGTGCTATGTATAAAAAAAATATAATATAGTATTTATGAAATAAGAAGCCAAACTTAAATTATCCACCTGCAGCAAACAAAAAATTCCGTCTATTTCTATGTGCCGTCATCCTCAATTAATTGTGTGCTGATGGGTGTCTCACATTGGTGGTTATAATGTGTATTTTGAGTGACAGGGAGCCACAGCAGAGGGCTAAAAGAGCCACATGTGGTTCCAGAGTCATGGGTTGCTGATCCCTGCACTATACTGTCCTCCTCTTTTCATCTTTATAATAACATACAGGGGAAGCTGGCTGGTCCAAAGATATTAATCCCATGGTAAAATGAGAATGTGCATCTGGGTTTCTCAAGTTTTAATGCATTATCTAAATTAGTATACCACACTGACACAACATTTTTGTTAATTGTTGCATTTAAAAGTTGGCATATTTATATACAACATTACCCCAAGGAACTCATTTCCTTGGTTAATAAAAAGCAAAACTGGTTCATATCTCAATAATCAGCACTTCTGTTTCATTCAGATACTGATTTTGCCATGCAGAGATTGTAATTTACACAGATAATCTTTAAAAAATGAAAACAAAGCAACACTGGAGCCATCCACATCCTTCTGTGAGAGTGATGTGAAGCTGTCTATCTCTGATCTGAAGATGTTCAAGTTATGGTCTGGAGAATTGTATAGGGCAAGTCCCCCTGTATCAATAATAATTCCTTGAACATCAAACCAACTAGATGCACTACTACTATAGATATAAGGACATTGATCCAGCACAGTTTACAGTACCTGCCTTAACGTTTTGATGGTGTTCAGTATACATGATGGTGAAAACAGCTGGAGAAAAAGGAATAGCTTGGTTTGTGTTTGCAATCATACTGCATTCATATATAATTAATGTAACAAGCCCAAAGAACAGCTTCTTAAATACAGAAGAATGTGACTCATACATGCATAGGTATATGCTTCGAATAAAATCTATCTATCTATCTATCTATCTATCTATCTATCTATCTATCTATCTATCTATCTATCTATCTATTATTTAATGTATTTTCTGCCAATCTCACCATAATGTGATTGTTCTTAGGATCTGGGCAGTCTTACCATTTTGTCATCAAAATTTCCTAGCACCAAATGCTATGTTAGGATTTCATCTTTTAAAAAATTATTTCATAATTAAGTGAATCCCCATTGATTTTGTTTGTCAAGAGATTGCAAACCACATGACCTCGGGACCCTGCAACTGTCATAAATATGAGTCAATTACCAATTGTCTGAATTTTGATCATGTTATTGCGGGAATGCTGCAATGATCATAAATGTGGAAAACAACAATAAATCACTTTTTTAAAGTGCCTGTGTAACTCACTAATGAACAGTTATAAGTTGAGGACTACCTGTACAGCAGGGAGACTTTAGTCTGTACATTCTTGCTTCCTCTACCAATTAACCTTTGTGAAAACTAAAAAATGTTAATCTTCTTTAAATTTTAACTTGCTTTACGATAGTGTTTAAAAAACATTTCATACCCCAAATTGTAATTTTTTAAAATGTCTGTGGAGATTCCACAAAACCAAAGAAATTAACCAATGAAGTGAAATATCTTCCTCAAAGACAAAACAGTCCAGTTACCTTTTGAAAAAGCAGCTTTGAGATAGATAAGATAGATAGATAAAGATAGATAAATATGATTTTTTTAGTTGATCTAAAAAAGCAATTAGAGTTTCTGTAGCTATATTTAATAAGAGACCTGACCTGAGACCAGGTGTTTCAACTTGTCACTGCAATGCTAACTATAATTTAAATATTATATATAATAAAGCTACTGTATTACGCACAACAAAAGCATCAATAACCTTTTATGCTCAAAGTAAAACAGCAAGAGAGTCACATTCAAAAACCATTTTAAGAAAATGACAGGCTGTAGGAAAGGAATTGAAATCTACATTTTTAAATTTTGTTTATCTATATAAATACTTCATGAATAAAAGCTTACACACTTCATTTACAAGTTTGCTGCTACAATCGCACTTGAACTTTCCTTTGAATTTTACTTTTTGAAAATGTACAAAATCCTTCAAGGAACTTTTGACATTATGTTTAATTTGGTTCTTATTGTAATAGTTAGCTTTTAAAAATTTACCTCCCCCTATTGAAGAAATTATGAAATGAATCAAATAATCTACATTAGGTCTTTTACTTATACAGGTAGTCCTGAGTGAACATTGAAACTGAGTGAACCTTGAAAACTGGGAGTTTAAACTGTGGAGACTAGCTTGAAAAGCATTGCCTAAATAAGTATGTAAATAAATAAAATACGTCACATGACTGGAACTTTGATATTTAAGGGTAGGAATGCCTGTTTCATCATTAACTAGATTCATTGAGAATGAAAGTAAGAGTAGCTATATTGATTTGAACTCCCTTCTTATAGACAAGAAAGATAGTAAAGTGGAAGGGAAATATCTGAAGTGGACTCCACTATTTATGTATAATATCTTTGTATAAACCAGGGACTGAAGAATGTCATTTCTGCCCAAAGATGATTTGCTGATTTATTTTTCTTTCAAAATAGTATCTTCCAGAATTCAAAGGACTGTTAACATTTTAACGGCTTACATGCAAAGTAAAATGATTTCCATTCATATGTTTTCTCCTTAACAACTAACATGGTGTCAATATATAAATATAATGCCTCAATATAGTTATATAGTTATTTATTATAAGGATAATAAATCATCCTTATTTCTTTTCTTGCAATCTATGTAAACCTATATATTAGAAACAATTAGTGACATTTGCTTGTGAAAATTAAAAATCAAGTTTTCATTATGTGGTTACAAAAGTGAAAAGTAAGGGTAGTAAAAGAAGTGGGAGCTGTAGCTGAAAACTTGAGTGCAGAAAGAAGTAACACAACTGCAAACCTCTGAAGAGTAAGGCCTGCGAAGAACCAAACTCTTTGGATAAAAGAAATCAGATGAGGAAAGCTGTTATAAAACAGAAACAAGAAGGAAAAGTGAAAAAAGGAGATAGGTTCCTTAACATATATATTACAGAGAACTTCCTCCTTTTCCATAAAAGTTATCTCCTGATAATCATTGTGATATTTGGTACATGACAGCAATCCACACCCAAAAAATTGATTATGGGCCATGTTAGAAAGCAATAAACATTCCCCACAGTTTTATACCTGATTACTTTATTTCCTGCTTTTTCTGGCATTTGTAACTTCTATGGAAATCTCCCAAGAGGAATGGATCTTAAATAATCATTGTTTTTATGGACTCCACCTAAAATCTAACCCAGCAGGAATGCTTGATAATAAGAAGCATGCAGTCCAAGATCCGCTGTAGACAATATGCTGTATAATGTACTGATGACTGATGAAGCTATTTCAACAAGTAATTCTGGTAGTATGTATTTTGATTGTCAGGGAAAATACAACGAGAACAGTTTTGATTCTCTGTAGCACTATATATTTTTTGGAACTACTATTCTCAAGAAATAGAGTTTATACTTTTGATGCAAAACTTCTTTTATGCTGAACCAGACAAGCACTTGTTAATGGGACAGAAAGGAAAGAATGGCTGCAGTTTCCTTGGAAACAGGAAATTTTGCTAAATGGTTTTGAAAGGTCAATAACACTTAACTGAAGAATTATTACCACACAAATAACAACAGATAAATAATCTGGTCAACAGCATGTTTGGATCTTCAACTTAGAGATGAACTAATCTTACAACAAATGTGTTAGTTTATAAGCATTTATATCCTGCCCACATCCCAAGATCCAGACAGTTAACAACCATTTAAAAAGAACCATACTTCTGACTTTACTATTTATCAATAGCTGAATCTTTGTGGCTACTTAAATTAGCCTTACAAATTGTAATGACATCCAAATAGGGTATTTAAGGAATAGATATATATGCTAGGCATCAACACAGACTCAAAGAAGTACACACCCCAAAAATGAAGCCAAATGAAGAGAATGATGCAAAACTTAAAGGAATATATTTATGTGGAACACAAACAACTACTGACAACATTCAATTTAATAATGCAAATAATGGTTTGTTCATACTCATAACAAGGAAAATAATTTTGCTGATGCCTGTTTTCTTTATGTTCCTTCTCTCAAAAAATCCCATTTTTCCAGTGTAGAGCAGCAAAAAATCTTTTAGGAAAATATGGAAAATAAAGTTTGCTCCTTCCTTTAAGCAGTGGGAACCTTTTCTGGATCTCATTCATTTCAGGAATAGAACAAAAAATCCAGATATGATCAGTCAGAATGGAATATATTACCTTGAAACTTTAAAATGATGGAAGTTAATTTATGTATTTATGAAATTTATGTACTTCTGAACTGTATGACAGTGAAAGGGAAAAATGTCAAAATGACAGGTGAATTAAAGCAATAATAAAATGGACAACATTTTTCTCCAAGGCCTTCTTTGGGACACTGAAATACAATTTTCCTAGAAAGGCAATAAAAGTTTGCCAAAATATAATGCAATGTTACATGACTGTTTTTCAAAAATTCTAAATGCTTTTATTCCTTTTGTTTTCTTCATAGAATCTGAACAACATCCTGTTGTTCTACCCACATATGAAAGAATATTCTATCAGTTATGCGTATGCAAGCCTATAAGTATATTGGATTATATTGTCAGTTTATAACATAATCATGATGTCAGTTTATATAATAATAAATGATTCATGATTCCTTTTTCTTTCATGGAATTCAAAATGATAAAATACATAAATTGGCAGAGATTTTATACATTATCTATTTTTATTTTTTGCTAAGATTTATCCGACAGTCATATTAACTTTAAATAAATAAACAGGATCACATCCTTAAGTTAAGGCTGTAAAAACATTTCCAATTTCCAAAGAAATCATATAAAATTAAATTTTTATTTACAGCCCAAGGCCAAACACAAGAAAAAGATCAACAGTACAATTATAAAAAAGAATTTTTAAAATTTGCAAGAAAGTAATATTTTTAAGTGAAACAAATTATCATATAGTTTTAAAAAATTCAGAAAATGCAAATTACTTCTTACCCTTAGCTTTTCATCTCCCTTTGTAGACAGTTTACAGTCAGGATGCCAAACTGTAGAGCCTATTGTGGAAAAAAGCAAGATAAATCATATTACATTTCATTCAGCTTAGAAGAAATTTGTTTAAAATAGGGACTTTTTACTTCCCACTTTCCTTAACTGTAGAAACTTCTGCAGTAGCATCTTGACTTGAATCAGTCTCTTTTTTAAAAAAAGACTTAAATTCTATTCTGTAATATTCTGTTTATGTACAATAAATCACACACTGCAAAATTCCCAGAAGCAAGTATGCAGCACACAGTGCAATGTCAATGCATCAATGTCTCAAACAGTTAACTCGTTAAGCAGATTTACTTTATCTAGTAAGTCTTCCCAGATTTACTTCCTTCAACACTGATTCAGCTGGAGAAAATAACTGTCAGAGCACCCTGCTTCAAAATAAAAAGCTGCACTGCTTCTCCATTGCTTAACACCACAAAGATCAGACTAAATAAAATGTTAGTTTTGAATAGACTTTTCAATTATTGAACGTCTTTTTTTTCATATTCTACTGCCACCTCCATATATCTATTAGCAGACTAGATGTCCCTTTCCTAGTGCCTTTTTGGAGCACCCTAAATTGGTTCAGAATATTGAAATGTTTTCCTGAGACAGATTTGGAGACCATGGATGCAAGGCAAAAAGAGATGTGGGGAAAAAAAAGGAAAATTCAGTTATGTGAGCATAACTTAGATTTAGACTGCTTTAAGGCAGAAGCCAAGATTCTTATTCAACAGGAAGATGTGACAAAAACTTCCATGTTCTTTGGCGCACAGACAAATCTAATGCAAGTATATAGTGAACTACCCTGAAACTAAAGTTTCTTTTTTAAACTTCTGGATCATATAGTTTTGCACTGCATAACATTCTTTAAGAAAAGTTTAAAATTTAAAAACAAACAAACAAACCCTGCATTCTTTTTTTGTTGCTGATAAATAATGGAAATATATTATCGTCACAAGAGCACTGGAAGAAACTTGTTTTCCTACAGTAAATTCTGGTACTTATTTTCAGTTTAAAAGAAAAAAAAATAAAAAGCAAACAAGTTATTTACCAATGTTTAGATTCAGTAAATTGTTTGTTGATTTATATTTTAACCTTATTTTATCATTTCTGAATAACACACCTGGATAGGTATATGAATTGAAGCAAGGCAATATTTCTATATTTGGTCAGAACCAGAAAAAAATATGAAAGAAAATCCCAAGAGATTAATTAATGACACTGAAAGCAAAACAGTTCTATTATAACCTCAGTTCAGCCTTGAAGACCCTGTTAACATGTTCCTGGAGGGCAGGTACTGTGACAAAGAAAGTGAGTTTCTGGGTTTCTGGTTTGAGTTTCTTCAGTGACAGACCGAAATCTGTGACTGTGCACAGTTGCGATCTGTGCTTGCCGCTGAAGCGCCCCGATCTTTTGGATTCAGGGCTGAAGCCACCCCGTAGAAGTGGTGAAGAGGGGGGAGATTGCTAGCCGAGTGGAGGGGAGCCACATCTCTTCTCCTTGGCTGATCTAAACTCCTTTCCCGAAGGCGGTTGCAGTGGTGGTCAGAAATGGCCATCTCAAAGAAGAACCCGACTTGATAAGATTGTGCAGAAGGAAGACAAAGAAAACAGGACAGACCAGGCTAAACAACAGAGAACATCTAAGCAAGGTACCCGGAATTTAAAAGTACTTAGAGGGATACTTCTGAAATAAGATTTTAAAGTGGCAAAGGAGAGAGAAAAGGAGGTTAAAACCCCTTTTTTTAACCTTTATATTGACAATTACAAATGATATGGAAAGAAATTTATGTTAATCTATTTTGACACTAAGAGGCAACTTTAAGCTGAAATCTAAGTGTCAAAAGGAAAATAAAGATTTTTTCTTGGTCATTTTAAAGCCCTAAAAAGGAGAAGAATGGAGGCAAAAGGGTAGAACTTGGAATAATGGAAAAATGGAGTGCCACCTGGAAAAATAAAGAGGATTATTAACAGTGAAACTTTGAAAAGACTCCCAAGGATACATTGTAACTGAAATCTTACTAAAAGATACAGTAACCCACAGAAAGGAAAAGTAAAGGAAAGAAACAAGAAGGAACAGTCTAGAATCATTTGGTGATTTTTAAAAAAAATCTTTTTCTGTTTTTGCTTAAAATCAATTGGGTAGTTGTTCAAAAGTGTTTAAAATGGTGTTTAAAATGGCATTACTCTTGGAGGAATTGAAGATGAGTCTTAAAAAACAGAAAGATGCAGAAAGAGGAAGAAGATCCTTTGACTTCGTATTTGAATTTTTGAAATGGAAATCCTGAACTATGAAAAGCAGAAGAAAAGCTCCAAGAGCAAAAAGAAGGGCGGGACAAAGAAGAAGCTATTTTTAATGATCAAATAATGCAAAGTGTGGTAAAAAGGGGAAAAAGGGGGAAAGGAGTTAAAAGTTTGAGATCAAAGGGAACAGCCAAAAAGAAAAATAGTCTGAAAAAGAAGTATAACAGCAAGGAGAAGCAGAAAAGAAAACTACAGAAGGGGAAATTAGAGACAGAAGGGTATTTAAAAAAGGGATGAAAAGAAGGGGGGGAAGATAGAAACAGAAAGACCTTATGAGGGACAAAAGCAGGAAATAAAGAAAAAGGAGAAACATACCAGGATTAAAGGTATTTATTTGCTCAGCTAGAAAACACAGGGTTTTATTGAAAAGAATTGTGGAAGATATATAAGGAAATTTATACCAGTTACTAGAATGAATTTGAATAATTATTTTGCTTATTAATAGAAAATAATTTATAAGATAAAACTGTATGACTATCCAATGGTATGTTTATTAATAATTAACGTAATAATGAAGAAGTGACGGAAACATTTCAATTGTTCTCAAAGATTGATAAATATTGAAAAGAAATGGGAAAGATTTACAAGCTCATACCAGTACTAGAATGAATTTGAATAACTATTTTGTTTACTAATGTTTATATATATATTGTTTTTGTTATGTTTTTAGAATTTTTCTTTTTACATTTTCAAAGGGAAGTACCAAGCAGAGTCTTTGAGATGAGATTTACATGATATAAAATAGATATTAGAAATTTGAATGTTATAATTTTTGAATGCACAAATTTAATGTTTAATGAAATTTCATATGATAATAACAATGAGACTTAAAGGTGTTGCATTCCGATTGGCAATCATAGAGGGAATTTTGCTTTTTAAGAATGTTGGAAGAGAACATATGAAATTGTAAACGAGACAGATGTATAAGTATATATAAGTATAATGAATAAAAAGATACTTATACTTATATAAGTATAATGAATAAAAAGATATAGAAATTGAGGTAAAAGAAATACAAGAAGAAAATGAGATGACCATAAAAAAAAATTAAGAGAAGTAAAGGGAGAAATAGAGTAATATGATATGAAGTTGAATACATAAGTTGAGTATGCATATGAAATTGTATCTGAATGGAAATGTGATAACCTGGAACGATGCTGTACTGCTGTACTCAAAGAAGATGTTTTATTTGTTTTGTTAAAACTCAATAAAACTTTATTAAAAAAAAAGAAAGTGAGCTTCCTAGGTCTCATCAGAACTTGCTGTTTAATGGATGGGACCTGTTAATGGATGGGACCTGTTAAAAAATAACAATTTTTCCACTTGTACAGGATAAGAAGAAACAATGGAAGTTCTTAAGATAACCTTATCATGAAGGGCTTTATAGATAATAACCAGTATCTTGAATTGCACCTGGAAGCTGGCGCATGCCCATAATGTTTCTGCATTCAGCATTAACTGCAGCTTCTGTCAATATATGTATATATATCAATATATAATTTCTATACCTTGCAGATACATTTCTTCTCCTTCTGTGAACATTTGGTTACATCTGCTGCATCGTGCACAACTTGGATGGTAATGTTTATCCCCTGCCTGCAGAAAAGATAAGTATGGAAAATAGAATGTGATCTATGTTATCTATACAAAAATGGCACAGTTCTAGCTCAAAATCTTATACAAGAGACTACCCTAGCTTAGCCTTTCATGTTATGATTTTTAATGAATTGCACTTTCTAAACCCAACATACTACACATTTTGAAAAGGCAAGTTTCAGTCCCATCAGTTGGATGAATTAGTGTGATGTATACAAATTTGTAATCTCATATTTTTTTCTTCTGCGACTTTTCTTAGGTCCATGGTTTATTTACACCAATTTTCATTCCCTTTCCCCCCACTTTTTCCCTTCATTGCTATTAAGGAATATAATTAAGAACACATTTTTATTTGTCGATAAATGGACCAAGATATTCTATTTACTTTCACCTTTCACTAAAAGCTATTACTTTTAATAGTGGCAAAAGTAGACCAAGATTTCTGAACTGAAGACGGCAGCCTTTAAAATATCTGTACACTGCAATTTAGGTTCTGTGTTTTTTTAATACAATTATTTTTGACTGAATTTTAATTTAAACTTTGTTTAACTTGGTATTTCTCATTAATGTCTTTATCACATGAATCAAGATATTGTGATACTGTTCTTCTGTAACTGCACTAGCCAGACAGAATGGAACCTTCCAAAGTTCCAACTTATATCATATAAAATGGTAGTCTACTGCTCTTTAATACTGTAAATGACCACAACTACTTAATTTTCCATTATTTTAAGATGAATGTATACCTTGTGTATAAATTCGTACTGTGGCATATACTCTTCTGTGTATCAAATAACCCTTCTTCTACAGTACTATGAAATGAAGATAAAAGCTTTAAATGTAACATTGTTTCATATTAATGTACAAAAATAAAAGCTTTATAACTTAAGAATCTATCCGATATAAAGGAATTGCGGGCTTAATTTTAATGATAAGATGTGCTGTAAATTAAGCTAAAATTTAGTCTCAAATTTCTGTAAGGAGATTTTTCTCTTTACAGTGATAACAGTTAAGACTTACATTCTACTTGTAAGTGACATAAGCATTTCTATGCTTATTGAACAATTGCACTATTTTAATCTTGGAAACACTGTACAATACTGTGAGAGATGTTTGTTCCTTTGTCTGAGTAAGAGAACATAGTTTTCTGATACTTTTGACCTCATTCTGCACTTCTTTCCAAAGGAGCTGCCATTGGGATGTAGATATACACATTTTTAGACATCACAAGGGCTACTGACTGCCAATGGATCTGGAGGAGATGCTAATTACAAACATATCTTTTCTTTTGGCCAAAAAAATACATTTTATGTTATTACAACTGAACAGCAGGATTCACTTCTTCCATTTTAATAATTTCTATCCAACCATTTGGAAAATGATTGCTTTTACTGAAACATAAAGCCACTTAAGATTGCATTCCATTTCTTCCATCCATGAAATGGTTTCTTTTTGCACAACAGTAATTCACTACACTGACACCTGGGTCTACTAACATCTTTGATGATACCCTATTTCTTTATACCTTGCACTTGTTTTAGTATTCTCTAGCGAGGAGTATACACTTTGAAACAGCTTTATGCTGCTTAGGAGCTTGTGACCCTGGAATGTTAATGGAACACTTTTTGTAACAGAGACATCGATCGTTAATGGTATGGCTTTATTTCAGCTACGTTCAAAAGATATAGATAACTTTTTTTTCTTTTCTTCTAGTGCATTTTTTACATGTTACAAGTCTTGATTCTTGGATGGTTATTTTATAATGCAATATCATGTTATAGTACTTCTTAGCTAGGGGTGGGATACTACCGGCATAACAACCAATTAGGTGAGTGCGCGGTTTTGCTGCACATGTGTGCTCAGTACTTGCAAAACAACATTTCCGCTGCGTGCGCATGCACAGTACTTGCAAAACAACTTCTCCTGCAAGCAATCACCATCTCCTGCTGACGTGCAGCACTCAGCTGTGCTGCGCAAAGAAACTCAGCTAAGAATAAAAGACAGCCTAGAATCCATGTGGGTGGGTTGGTGGGCCCAACTGAAGAAAAGATCTCCAGAGAGAACTGATTCAGTGTCAGCTGCTCTTCAGAACTATTGCTTTTATAGAATCAGGCCAAACCGGTAAAACCATCCCTGTTCTTAGCTTGGTAGCATTACTTAAATGTTCTTTTGGAGATGGCATATCATTTGCTTTTGCTTCCCTCTCACTAATTAATACTTTAAGTGAGCTTCAGCAGTTTTCCAATGTGTGCTTATTTTTATGAAATGTGATAGAAAAAATTATTACAATACAAGCAATAAGGGCTGGAAGACAAAAAACATTGCAAAGATTTCAGTTCCGGAAAACTGGAAAAGACAAAATACAAAATGCTTTTCTAAAATTTGTAGTCATGTTTTGATCTTGAAATGATCTCTCTGCAGAATATTGAGATTTGCTCTATTTCAAAATCAAGTAAAGACTTGACTTGAGTTGACAGAAGGTAGGCTAGCAATAATCTTATTAAGGATTAGGATATATTGTATCTTTTTCTACCAGTCCCACTTGCTTTATTTGTATTGTTACAATCTATTAATTAACCCCACTGCCAACAGGGATATTCCAGCAAATTTGATAAGCAATTAAAAAGTAATGCTAAAAAATATATTTCTTATTCTTAGCCGATCAACTAGAAAATACTGCAAGTCTTTCGGAACATTCACAAAGCCACTGTCAGTTTATGAAAAAATAATGAATTATCATCAGATTCTTTTTAATGGAATGGATAGCCGGAATAACTGAATCTATAAAATGTACCATGGTATAGTTTAAAAGAACCAAGGCAAATTCTCCTGGTGATTTATATGTGCATATCCGAGAAGTAGTTCTAGCATTTATCTTTTCTCCAGAAAAATATGGGAAAGGTCTCCCCAAAAACCTTTCAATATATAACCATACTGGATTTAATATGTGTCCTGAATAAAATTCAAAAAGAAAAGACTAGAAAAGACTAGTTTTATTAGGGAAAGCATCCAGAATTGACATGTGCTGGGTCTCCTGGCTGGATCTCCAAGATTTTCATATCACACATTAAGTAAGAAGAGATTATTTGAATCACAGTTGCAGATCATAGTCCAATTTTAATAACAAAGAAAAATAAAATTATCATTTTAAATGGAGGAGTAGAATATTTCTGAAATAATGCAAACAGATTAAACAGAATTTCAAGAAAAAAATTAAGGATGACAGTAACTTTTTTTAAATAAATGCACTAGAAAATATCAACAGTTACAAAAAAAAGATAGCAGTAATATTTTAGATGCTGAAAAAGACATTGATAACTTCAAATAACCTTTTTTATTAGCAGTTTTAAAGAAAATGAACTTAGGTAGAGAGTATATATCAATGGCAAATAGCAAAAATTAAAACAAGTAGAATACTTGGCATGGGTTGTTCATTGAGAAAAGGAACCAGGGAAAAGTGCCCATTGTATCCCTTATTATTTCTAACTGGTGTAGATGTTTTCATACACAAGATTCATGCAGACAAATAAATATTTGGGATTAAAATTTAAGGAGAGGAATGCAAGTTGAAATGCTACATGAATATGGAAGTACTAATCATTATGCAACTACAGAGTTCATAAGACAAAATTTTTATGAAATAATAGCCAGATATAAAATTAAGGGGGGGGCACACCAAATATAGTAACAAGATATTTCACCCCAAAAGATGACATTTGAATGTCCTATGACATTTGATGACCAATGTTGACATGGTCATCTCCTTCCCTTATCTGAAGGTGGTCAGAAAGAATTTATTGTTGCAGAACCTGTGATAATTTCTCTTCGTTATTCTATGAGCTTGGTCATTTTTGCTTTTCCCAAAAAAGACTCTGAATTGAACAGTGTATAATTTCCTTTAAATGTATAATCTTCCTTGCATCCTTTTTGAAAAACTGGTTTCTCACTTGCTATCCTCCAATATCCCAACACTGCGTTTCCTTATAAATTCTTGGTGTATGCCATCCCGCACACCTTTTTCTCTACCTGAGTGACAAAAAATTAATATCAAATACGTGCTTTCTTGCATGTTAAAATGTCAATGCTATGTATGCATCAGAACAGCAATCTAAGTGGGTTAGCAACTAGGTTGAGTTAATTGTAATTTCAGATTTGGCAGCTTAATTCTTTTTCAGTGAGACTTCATTCCTTTAGGGAAAAAAATACTGATATAATTTTAACAAAGCAAATTCTGGTGGGAAAAAATAGACAGATATAAATGTAGCATGTAACACCTGTCAAGTATGTTTCTTGAGCTGAAAACAAGTGATATAATTCCCCATGTGGTCTTAAAAAACCCAATTTTTAATTCAAAGCTACTAAAGGATACAGAATTCACTGATTACAATTACCAGAGTGGCTCTAAAAACAGTTTTGTGCATACTGTAATGTTGTCATTTGAACCCAAGGATGTCCATATTATCTGTGATGGGCAATAAGTTAAGTGCTATAATGGCACTTAACAATGAACTTAAGTACCACCATCAGTGACCTGTTGGACAGTATTACTTGGCCTGTTGTGTGGATGCTTGTGTGGTGGTTAATTTTGGCAGGTAGGGAGGTGTTTGGGAGCAATAACAATTGCAATTGCAATGGCCTGGGTCTGGATTCTTCAAAATGATAATCAGCATAATTAAGGCTGGCATCTCTATAACTCCTTGTTCTCACCCACACACAAAACAGAAATCCAACCTTGCACAAGACAATCTACCTGTTGCACAAAGTTAGACTGATAGATCAATGTTCTTTTTTGGCAAACAAATGGGTGTTCAGAAAATTTTTACTTTCCAGATTGTCAGAATATGAGTCAGAGATGTATATAACAATGTTGTTATATCCCTTAAAATAAATTCTCCCTCTCTCTCTCTCTCTCTTTCCCTCTCCCTCCCTCTCTCTCCCCCCCTCCCTCCCCCCTCNCTCTCTCCCCCCCTCCCTCCCCCCTCTCTCTCTCCCCCTCTCTCTCTCTGTGTTTGTGTGTGTGTGTGTGATGTATGTGTGGAACATTTTAATAAGCACTTCTCAATTTTCAAAAGTGTTCCATTCACTTTGATGTTTGACTGACTTGAATAAGGGTATTTTTTTATAATCAAAATTCCTTCAGTGGTTCATTGCCCAAATACTTATCTCTTTTTGCACAAAAAACAAAAACTATTTACTGATAGCAGCTGCCTCCTGACCATTTTTACAATGAAACAATGTTCTAGATAAACAAATCAGAATGTGAGCATCCTAGTGGCCCAGTATTATAATAAAATGAACTCGAGCCATCAGTTCCACTCCAAGAAAAAATGATTTGTTCCAAAACATCTTATTTCATCTTGAGATCCCATATTCAGCCAAAATTGATCCACACCCTTCGTATTTATCTTTATAAATCCTTACAAAATTAGAAGTCTTTATAAAAGACTTGGATCCAAATAAAGTAAGAAGTGACTCTTCCAAATTTCCAGTTGTCATATGGCAGTATTTTGCAATATACCAAAAAGGGAGAGACAATTTTTAATGGTGGTCCTTTGACTGGGGAATGCATTCTCAATAGAAACACAATTGGCTTTTTTTTTCACCTTCAGATATTTTAAACTAGTTTATTTCCATTGACTGATTTATGTTTTCTGTCTTCCTGCACTGTAATTTAAATATCCAACACAGTTTTTGTCATTTTAAAATATTTTGCTAAACATTTAGAATTTATTAAATATATGTTCAATTAAGTATTAAGAGTTGATAAATTTAAAAATGCAAATTACTTTAGCTGCCTTCCTCTACTTCTCAAAACAAAATTGTACATTTTCTGAAGGATTATATCATGCTTGTATTATATTTAAAACTACTATTATGAAAAAGAATTGGGCTTCAAAATTTAGTTACTTTCAGTCTCTGTCCATACAATCACTTCCTTACAAAATCTGGTGCTGCCCTCTGGTGCTTACTTCCTGCTATTATAGTACTCCTTACTATAAGTGACTGTAAGCGGCTAAGATGCTGAGCTTGTTGATCAGAAAGGTCAGCAGTTCAGTGGTTTGAATCCCTAGTATCACGTAACAGAATGAGCTCCCATTACTTGTCCCAGCTACTGCCAACCTAGCAGTTCAAAGCATGTAAAAATGCAAGTAGAAAAATAGGGATCACTTTGGTGGGAATGTAACAACGTTCCGTACACCTCTGGCGTTTAGTCATGATGGCCACATGACCATGGAGATGTCTTTGGACAGCATTGGATCTTTGGTTTTATAACGAAGATGAGCACTGCTCTCTAGATCAGGAAACAACTAGCTTGTATGTGTGAGGGAACTTTTACCTTTACTATAAGTGAAGTTAAATACTGTATGTTTACAACATATATGTAGATCTTACTATGGAGTATTGAATAAAATATACTGAGGAAACTGTTAAAAAGTACACAAAGATGGACAAACATTTAAAATAATAGTTGACAAAATTTGAAAATATTCAAACTTCATAAAATGTCAAAAATATCTCCACTTTGCTGTAGTAATGCTTCATTTGTAAATTAATGGTGGAGATTGGAGGAACAGGAGTAGAGGCTGGATTGCACTATACAACAGTCTTCCCTCCTTCTCCTTTATACTGAATGTTAAGTGTAATTTGGTAGTGACTGCTTTTGTTAACCTTTAAATTTTACCGTATCATGTTATTCAACCTTATCATGAAAAGCTGGAATATTTATATTCAGAAGACAACTACAAGTTAATAAAGAGTTATTTCATTGTTATCTTGTGTTGTCAAGATTCTTATAGGCTATATATATAAAATAAAATATGCCAAAGATATCTTCACTGCGTAAAAGCCTTGCTGCTCATTGCTTCTGATGTCAAACAACATGTAGATTTTTTTTCCAAAACATGAAGCCTGATCATAGCCTATTTATATAAAATAATAGGTATCTTTTGTTCCTGTATAACATAAAACACACATCAATAAATACACACATATACATACATTTATGTATATAAAAACAACTACACATAAAGTTACATATTACTTACTTCTAAAACCTTCCCAGTGATGAATTGGTGGCATGCTTCACATTTGACCCCAAAGAGAACTTGATAGTCCTTTTCACAGTAAGGGGCACCATCTCTGAATGTAATCCACAAAATAGAAATTAGCTTCACTAACACTACATACAATACACATTATTTTACATCCATTCCCTTGGATGTCCTCATATTTTGGATTGAACACAAGGAAAGCATTATGATGCACAGCTTGTCAGATTTCTCATCAGCCATGTCTCACCCTACACTTATTACCATTCAATATAAATACATTTTTGACAGTCAGAGAATGTAAACATTAAGTGTTAAAGTGTGGCAAAGAAAATCCAGGTTTAAATTTCTCTTCAGCTAGCAAACTCATTAAGTAGCCATCTCTTGGCCTAATTTAGCCCCAAAGAACATTGTAATAACAACATGGCAAATCAAACAAGCATATACCTGTGACATGTTTGTTCTCAGCATTCTGAGAACATCTTATATGTTCTTATGTGATGTCACATGGGAGATAACATAACGCATGAGTGTTTTTTCTGTCTCCACGGTTCAAATGATGCTTCCTTTAAAGCAGGGCTATCAACCCCTGGTTGTGGGCTGGATGCATCATAAGCTGGACACACCCACGCCCAGTTTAGTGAAGGGGAAAAAGTACTGATACATCATATGACACCGCCATGTCAACATGAATTTGACACCCTTGTTTTAAGGGAATAAGTTCTGCGGGGCAGAAAAATTATCCACACCTGAATAAAGAGCAGATATTTTGAGTCCTCTTCATGTAAAGGATTTAAATGCCCGTTATTTAAAAACCTTGTTAAACAATTTAGTTTCTATGTAGACTTACTTGCTGATGTATTCTCCAGTTAGAACCTTTGCACAGGCCTTGCACTTGAAGCACCCAAGATGCCATTGCTTGTCCAAAGCAAGCAAGGCTTGTCCATTTTTTATATCTCTTCCACAGCCTGCACAACCTGAAAGAAACCAAGACACATATATCAGGTTACTCAATTTTACTGATACATATGTACTTACTCCCAAGTTAGGCCACTTGCCATCATTTTGAAACAGCTCAATAAAAGAAGCTTTCTGAATGTTACAGAAATTTTCATAGATATATTTATTTATATACATATCGATCTGTATACATACACATTATACAAATACAATATGTACATTTGTCTGTATGGTGGGGTGGGGATGTTCTTACAGAAAGGTCCTCCATGAAATGCAACTCACATTTTCTATCACCTTTGCCGAATGATGATTATTATTGTATATGCTGGTTTAGCAATAATATGTTTTTATTTTCATTTTCCATATAATTTCTGCATTTTGCTTTTCTGCATTTTAATTTTAATTTTTCATATAATTTCTATAAATAAATATATTTTCCATCTACATAAAGAAAAATGAATTAGTAGAGAGAGAAAGAGGGAAAATAAGATTGTCAACCTCCTAGGAAAAAGGGCGTTGGTACTTACCTGACAGGCCCGTTCTCTTTGAGCTATGAAGAGCATCCAGTAGTGGGAGGTGCTTCAGTCTCTGCATGTCTAGGCTGGGCTTAA
>BHFT01043310.1:0-35311 GCA_004320025.1 Laticauda laticaudata | reverse complement strand
GATGCCTGTGTAGTATCTTACTGATTTTGTCTGTAGTACCTCTTATGTAGGGCAGGACAGCTGTTCCATCGATCTGTTCATCTTCTAGGTCTCTATTATGTCTTGGTGTGTTTGTGGATCAAGCTGGTGAACTCAGTACAGAAGCCTGATGATGGCAGATGAGATTCTGCCGAAACATTGCTACAACTTTAAAAGCACAACTCCAAAAAAAATTAAGAAAATACACACACACACACACACACTTATATACTGACAGAAAATGTACATATAAACTTTTGGAATTATATGAAAATTGATGTTTGCTTGGAGGTTAGAATGGCGGTTTCTCAATGAAAAGGAAGAACTGAGAAAAATATGAAAGTAGCATAGTAGAATTACCCCACATAATATTGGAAGTTAGAAACAACCCCCCAAAATCACATTCTTCAACAGAATTAATTTAACATTGCCTGGTGTCATAAATTTCCACTTCACAGGCCTCAGCAGGTCAGCTCGTGTTCCCACAGGAAGAAGAATCATGTAGCCTAAGCAAGTATCTCTATCTCCACTCTTCCCTCCTTAGGAATGTGGCAAGCCTGAAACCCTTCCCCATAGTCAGAAAAGAGAAATTAAGAAAAAGAATATGTACTATGCCGAAAGAAAATGGCTACATATATGTCAATTTCAACCCTAACCCTTGACACCTATAACATCTAAGAGCTGTGGTGGCACAGTAGTTAGAATGCAGTACTGCAAGCTAATTCTGCCAACTGCTAGCAGTTTGATTCTCACCAGCCTCAAGGTTGATTCAGCCTTCCATCCTTCCAGGTCATTAAAATGAGGGCCCAGATTGTTGGAATCAATAGGCTGACTCTATAAACTGCTTAGAGTGGGCTATAAACAGTGGTAGGATTCAATTTTTTTACTACTGGTTCTGTGGGCATGGCTTGGTGGGTGTGGCATGGCTTGATGGGCATGGCAAGGCAAAGAAACTGTAAAATCTCCATTCCCACTCCATTCCTGGGGGAAGGTTACCACCAGTTCTCCGAACTACTCAAAATTTCTGCTACTGGTTCTCCAGAACTGGTAAGAATCTGCTGAATACCACCTCTGGCTATAAAATACTGTGAAGTGGTATATAAATGCTCTTGTAATTACTAAGTAACTCTGGATGGCTCACAGCAGAGGTGGTATTCAGCAGGTTCTGACCAGTTCTGGAGAACCAATAGCAGAAATGTTGAGTAGTTCAGAGAACCGGCAAATACCACCTCTGACTGGAGATTTTACAATATCTTTCCCCTGCTACGCCATGCCCACAGAACCAGTAGTAAAAAATTTTGAATCCCACCACTGGCTCACAGGATTATATAGGATGAACAAGATTGTACAAAGGGGAAAGAGAGCAAATTGTTAATTAACAACAGTTGTAATATATTCCTCAAAACATACAATTTTCCTTTTAGAAAAAAAGTAGCATTCCCACTTAAAAATTGCTGAAAAATGGGAAATTATCATATTAACCTGGACCACACTAACCGTCGCTCATCTTTACATCTGCTATTTCCCAGTTATCTACATGGATATGTGCTATTTCATCAAATACATTCTTTTATCAGTAGTCAGTCTGCTTGATTCTTTGCACACTGCCTTTCCTCTAGCTGTTTGAAGAAGGTGATTTTTTTCTCTCATGGGTTCCACACCATACATTTATTTAATATTTCAGTCAATGACACTATCTCTAAAGGAAAGCCAAGGAAAATTAATTAAGTGTGTAAAGTCAACATGGAATAAATGTGTAACAACTTATAAAATAGAGAACACAATTTACAGAACAGGCTTCTTGGGCTATGTAAACCAAAGGGGAATTAGAAAAAAGAAAATCCTGGCAGAATATTAAATTACACCCCATCATTATTAGATTACTGTTCAATGTTGTAGATAATATTTTCAAAATCTTTTTACATGCAGGAATTACTGAAATGTACCAGCCTAGTTCCTCATTTCTGAGCTGCACCAGAGACCTTTTTGTCTTGTGATGCATGATTTGACCCCCTCTTTACCCCAAAAGCATATTTCATGTTTTCTTGAGTAAACAAACCAAAAGGTATGTCTATGTAAGAAGGTGAATTTGCTCACAGCTTTAGAGCTGAATATAAACTGTAGGAAAACATCCAATGAGACAATATTGGACTGATTTTGTTAGCTTCAAACTCTGAGACATGGATATTGAATGGTTTGTCAAGAGGACTGTATTTTATGCCATCAATCTGAAGAGTTTAGAAGAAAGCAAGTATGAGTATATGCTATTCTTCTCTTTCTTTCACCAGTTCTATAGATCTTTCACTTTTATGGTTGCTTTCTAAATCTGAAGGATTGATTCACAACCTTTCCCTCTGAGCTGTGAACTGGAAATTCCCTGACTGAAATGTAAAATGATTTGTATTTGCATGAATACAAGGATAGGAGAGACCATTAGCTCCAGACATTCAAATAGTAGTAGCAATAGCAATAGCGATTTATAATAGTATAAATAGTAGTAGCAATAGCATTTATATATTGCTTCACAGTGCTTTATGGTCCTCTCTAAGTGGTTTTCAGAGATAGCATATTGCCCCCAACAATCTGGGTCCTCATTTTACCGACCTTGGAAAGATGGAAGGCTGAGTCTATCTTGAGCTGGGAAGAATTGAACTGTCGAACTGCTAGCAGCTGGCAGTCAGCAGAAATAGTCTGCAGTACTGCATTCTAACCACTGTACCACCATGGCTCTAGGAGCTCCAGTTTTCCCACTGCTCAATTTGTTCTTTGATTTTCAGCCTCAGAATATTTCCATTTAATACATATTGCTAGTGTGACATGTTGCTCACAGTGCTGGACTAGAATTGGAGAGACATAACTCCCTGGATGTCCATGGGTTAACCATATTGTTTTGGGCTAGTTTATAGCATTGCTGAGCTAAAACAATGAAGGATCTCCATATAAGCTATTTTTAGAGGTCTTAGAGAAAAGGTTGATTATGCATCAAACAAGCCTTTAACAGTTCTTTAATCATGGTCTTTAATATGGTTTATATCAGGAGTGTCAAACTCACAGTGGCTTCACATGATGTGTCTGTATTTTTTTCCCTTTTGCAAAACCAGGCATGGGTATAACCAGAGCATGACACATCTGCTCACATCTGCTTTTAGATCCTCAAACTATTTTTCTTCTAGAAAATATCTAAGATTTCAGACTAACTTATTATCTTAGGCATATAACATGTTAATTCAGAGCCGCCCATAGATTTTTTTCATGGCAGTCATGAGCAGGAAGAAATCAATATATAGAGAAGCATAAACTTAAAAATGAAGAGTAGATCAGCTTGATAAGCAGGTGTGGAAAATGGAAATACTAAATATGTTAGATATCTTAGATAAGGAGGAAAGAAAAATAGGATTTCATTTATTTGCTATAATTTTCAGACAATGGTTGTCCTTCAATCCAACACATATATATTACTGAAGATCTTTAGATTTTTGCAGTCTTAGTTCATACCAATGAATGCTAAAAGAGGCTAGACAAGGAATTTAAATTCAAGGTATATGAGTCACCTTCATTAAATTATAATGCAGATGTATTATTGGTGCAGACAGGCAAACATTTCTAGTTGCTTATATCATTTTTAGGACTTATCTCAGTATTATCAACTGAAATGGATGAACTTTTAAGTTATTTTTCCCAGCCATGCAACTTTATTCCCCAGAAGAAGTAAAGAAAAGCTGTTCAAGATAGGACTCAATCATCTGAATATCATATCCTGCATAGAAAACATTTGAATTCCTACATTCCACATTTCTACATTATTATATTGCCATTTCATGTGGAGATAATGGTATTTCAGAGTAGTAGAAAATTGGAATTTGGGACACAGGCTTTCTTCCATAACCACTTGGGATCAGCAAAGCAGAACTAGCATATAGGAGACATATTGTCATTCATCAAGAATCATGATTTTCCAGTTAAATAGAGTAAAAAGTATGAACACCACCAACTAGATCTTTATTTCCATCACATTTTGCTAGCACTCACACATATCTGCTACCACCATGGAGTCATTGTGCATGAGATCAAAAGGAAAAGTATGATCATTTGATGGAAATCCCCCAGCTGATATTACAAACCACACAATGCTTGAATTGATAACAGTCATTTTTACTCCTGCACTGAACTGGAAATAAAGCTACTACATATATTTGTGGCTCATATAACTTGTGTTAATTGTGAAATATATTTTTGAATGTGCTGTATATATCTTCTAAGAACAAAGCTAGTGATACACTGATTATTCCCACATGAATGGTTACTGATAGCTTGTTCCCAAGACTTTCTTTACCTGCAGCTATATGCACAGCCTAGTTGAGAGCATCTGACTTACTCCACTGCTGAGCTGAGTCAAATTAGAAATGTAGGAATGCAGGATTATATGAGTTTCTATGAATCTCAGAATGAATTTATTATAGGATCAGTTAGTTCTTTTCTGGTATCAGATACCTAGATAATGAAGCATATGAAGGGGCAGCTGAGAATTATCCTAAATGAACGTGGTGGCTGAAAAACCTATTGTAGGAGATTTATAGAACATAAATCCTCCTCTGATCTAAAAAGAAGTCCTATATTCATGTATTCATATCTATAATACATCAGCTCAACTTCAGATGGATGCTAATTCACATTCAGACACAGAATGGCCAATAAACATGCCAAATGTTTTGGTGCATGGCTAGTTAAATATGTTCCCCAAATTTCCTTTACCTCTAAACCAGGGGTATCAAACTCAAGCCCCCTGGGCCAGATGCGGTCTATGGGGTGCTTAGATCTGGCCCATGGGTCCACCCTGGAAATAGCAAAGTACTGGCCTGCAGTGCTTCTGCCAGCAAAAATAGAGCTCAGGAGGGCTGAACACAGCCTGCCTTGGCTCCATTTTTGGCTGTGATAGCCTCCTGCAACCTTCTTCCAATGAAAATTGAGCTTGGGGAGGCCATGCTCTCCGTTTTCATTAGCAGAGGGCTGTAGGAGGCCATTGTTCTGTCTTTAGAATTGCTGGTTGAATATAAAGACAGACAGGCAACTCTACAAAGGCTTCCATACAAAGTTTCTTTATTGGATCACAAGGCATTCTCAAGGTATGACTCACAGTTATGTTGAGATTCATCTCATGTTCAAATCTTTGCATAGCTGACTTCATAGTGTGAAAGTATAGTGATTTTCATCCCATAACGATGGAGCAATGGGTGAGACATCAGCACGATGCTGGGGTCCAAGCAAGAGTAAAGGAAATTCCCCCAAACCAACCAAGGGTCAATTCAGTGACCAATCAGGATTACAGATGTAGCCACATGACATGAACTACATTTCCCATGATGCATTAACTACATTTCCCATGAGGCATTCCCTTAAGGGGACAGCTCCCAATTCTCACTTAACTATCTCAATTCCCAATAAACTATATATAGCCATCATAACCTAAAATGGAGCCTCGATAAATGGTGTGGAGCTAGCTATGCCCACCCTGGCCATGCCTCCCAGCCCCTGAAGTCAAACACAACCCTGATGCAGCTTTCAATGAAATTGAGTTTGAGATCCCTGCTCTAAACCTTTACTCAGACTGCCAAAGTCCTTTTTCCAATGCTTGAAGATTGTGTGGATCTGAATTGAGAGAATTCATCTCTGAGTCAGTCTTCCTCAGTGACAATGCATCTTGGGATCACCTGGTTTGTTAGACATTCTATATTTGTCTAATATGGTGATGTTGTATATTCCCATATCAGGTGGTGTGCAATTTGGAGGTCTTTATGTAGTTCACAGCTCTTGCTCAAGGCCTTTGCACAGGTTCCTCTGGTGTGCCAGTTGTACTCATTCCTAATCAGTAGAATAATTCCTCATGCTCTACTCACTTCCTAGCAATGAGCTCTACTTGCTATTAAAGATCATTCAGTAGTTTTAACTGATCAAGTTAAGGGCGTGCCTTTGTATGTTCTTGTGACACATCTGCTTCACAAGCTGCAAGGATTGCCAAGGTACTGGTTATGACTGATAAAACTCTGCAGGCATAGATCCTGGTATTTTGGGGAATGACAATTTTCCATAGCATCTACCCCACCAATTAAAGTTGACGTAACTGACATGCTTTAGGTTTCCTCAATCCAACAATGTCATATATCAGGACTCAAGAAATGTGCTTTCTATGCTGCAGTGCCAGTCCTTTGGAGTGAGATTCTCCCGAACTCTCAATGAATTTTGATAAATCTAGAATATCCCCCATCCTGTTAATATCCTGAAGGCTCATAAAGACCTGGATGTTTTTAGGGATGTCTTTATGTCTCACCCCATTCTTAAGAGGTCCTTAAAGAGGACATGCATAAGCGCACTAGCATGCCTACCGTCCCTGTCTTTCTGTCACCATTTATCTGTATTTACTTCCTTTGTTCTTGTTTATGTTCATACTTATACTTGTTATCTTGTACATGTTTGACAAACAAACAAACAAACAAATAAACTCTCAGGCCTTAGACTAAAATGGTTGGTTCCCCCTTTGCTCAGTGTAGGGCATTGGTGGGATATTTGGGCACTTGCTGGTTTATTCTTTTTCCATTGTTTTGTCTGTTTTTGTTGCCTGTTGTTGCTATTACAACATTTTTATGTTGTTTGCGGTATTATGTCCTGCACAGAATTGTTTGGAGTCATGTGGCATCCCATGCAATGCAATGCAAAGTAATGGATGACTTTGGGAGGGCTTGAGACAGGTACAGTGTGGCAACCATTCTGGCTCTCCCAGTTGCTTTTAATACCATCAACCATGGCATCCTTTGGATCAGCTGAGGGAGGTTGGGAGGGAGAGGCATTGTTTGTGGTGGGTCTCCTTTTTCTGTGGTTAGTTCTAGGTAATGTTGTGGGGCAGATAGCAAAACTCTTCAATATGGGGTACCTGAAGGACTGGGGGTGTGTGTGTTTGCCTCTCCTCTTTAACATGTACATGAAACTACTACGTGCACTTGATTGATAAGGTGCACTGTCATCAGCATGCTACTGATATCCAGTGATGTATTTTCACCCTTGCCTGTACAGGTAATGAGGTGGTGCAAAGCAAATACCTGGAGGCTGTGAGAATCTGGATGGAGAGGAACCAGCTTCTACCCAACCCTGGCAAGATGGAGTGAGTTTAGGGTTTTGTCCCTCTTTAACTCTGGAAGGTGTTTCACTTCCCAGATGGACAGATACACAATATGGGTGTCCTCCTGGACTTAGGCTTCTACTCAATGAGCAAGTGGCAGGTGTGCCCGGTGGTGGTCTTTGTATAGATGTGCCAATTACACATTTTTTTCCTGAGCTGAGAGTCACTCATACCTTAGTCATTTCCCACTTGGACTACTCCAATTCACTTTACATTTGGATGCCCTTGGAGACCACTTGGAAGCTACAGCTGGTCAGAATGCAACTGCATACACCATACTAAGGTGCTTCAAGTTTCACACACATCACAGCTGTGCAAGTTGCACTGATTCCCAGTTTCCTCTGGGTATAACTGATGTGCTGCTAATCATGTAGAGTGTATGACCAGGTTATTTGTAGGACAGTCTCTCTCTGAGAATATCTGCCTAGCTTATCAGCTTGGATAGGAGAGGCACAATCCAGGTCTCTTCCCGACAATGTCACCATCTAGTGGACACTTGGAAGTGTGTCTTTATCGTGGCTGCCCCAACCTTAGGGAACATGCTCTCTTCTCTGATGACCCAGTAGCCCCACCCCCTTTTAACCTCAAGACCATGAAGATTTGACTTTTTACCCAGGCACTGGGGTAGAATGAAACTGTCTTTGTCTTCTCAGGTCATGGTTGTCCCAAAGGTGCTTTTAAAAGAGGCAACTGGACTTCCTGTCTTTGGTTGAGTGTTGTGGCAACAACCAAGAGAATGTCTGAGGTACTAGGATTTATTTTTGTTTTATGTTTTTATGGTTCAGGATTTTAGAGTTGTGAGCTGTTCAGAATTATGATCTAAGATGAGCAGCCATAGGAATGTTTAAAATAAAATAAAATGAAATGAAATCACTGTCATCTTCTTTTAATGCCCCCATAATCCCATGCAGGGTGGAGTCTAGGCAACTGTACGAAGCTGAGTGTTTACTGGCCAGATGTCCTTCCTGTCTCCTATGTAGAGGTTTTTTCCCAGCAGATTTATTCTCATTGTGCCCAGAGAGAGAAATATCTGCCCCAACCTAGAATCAAACTCACACCCTCCTGATTGTGAGGTAAGAGCTCTACCTCTAGGCTACCACACCACACCACTCATGAAATGACAAGAAATAATGAAATGAAATGAAAAGAATAATCATAGTCATCTAAAGAAGGATATTTCTGATTTTAATTGTTTTTTAATTAAAAATATGAATCCTGGAGCTTTCTTGCTATGATCCACAAACTGGTTTCTGAAGTATCAAAAAAGTATTCCTCTTTTAATGTCAGTGATTCATTACTAACTCCAATACAATTAACCCAGTTTACCAAGGGAGAAATATCCACTTTAGGCACAGTAAATCTTTGCTGCCCTTTTAAAATATTGCTTTCAGGTTGCTTGGATACAGTGAAGCACTGCTGATGAAACTGGAGCTCTCCAAGTAGAATCATATTCACAGGGATAACATGAAAAATAATAACCTTAGATGACAATGTCAAAATGATCTTATAGCACCATAGGTACAAGCTATCCAGTGCAAGTTGCTATGTTACTGCTTCATTTAACTGAAATAAACAGAAAGTAAGCAATGATGCTGCTTGCTGGACAGGTTGCTATAATGGGCTGTGAGAATAACTTGGGGAACAAGAGGAAAAGCTGCAGTGTAGATAATGGTCTGCTAAACAAAATCTGAAGGAAGGATGGGGGAAAGGAAGCATCTCAGAAAGCATCTTTATTACTTCTCTGGAAAGCAAAGGCGGAACATTCAGATTTGCAAGATTCTGTTGTATATAGGCACTTTATATTGAGCTGCGGTGGCAGAGTGGTTAGAGTACAGTAGTGCGAGCTACTTCTGCTGGCTGTGTGCAATTTGGCAAAATTTCAAATATCACCAGGCTCAAGGTTGACTCAGCCTTCTATCCTTCTGAGGTGGGTAAAATGAGAACCCAGATTGCTGGGGGCAAGAGGCTGATTCTGTAAATCACTTAGAGAGGCTATAAAGTGGTACAGTATATATATCTATTGCTATTATAACAACTACAACAACAGCAACAACAATAAAAATATAAACAGAGCAACATAGAACTGTACTTAAACTACTACTGTATTCAAACTCAAACACAAAGCATAAATACAGTTAGCAGGGGAATACAACAGGAGATTCTTAATGATATTTGCACTTGCTTCAACTTCAGACAGAAATAAATGGCAACTTATGTCCTCTTTAGCCGATATTAGATCATTTTAAGTCTCAAAAGGACAGAAAGAGGTTTGGCAGTAGATATTTATGGGGATTCTCAGTCATCCAGATCATGGTTTCCTGAAGCTGATTTTTCAAAAGGCAGCTGTTTTGCTTTTCCTTGAAGATGTTTTGGTTCTCATCCAAGAAGTTTCTTTGGTTTTGACTGAATGGTGGAGGATGTTGAACTCTTTGATGAACACTCAAGGAATATAAATCCCTTTTATCCTCTACTATTCATTCAGAACTGAAGAAGCTTCTTGGATGAGAAGCAAAATGTCTTCAAGAGGAAACAAAATCCAGTTGCTTTTTGGAAAAGCACCTCTGGGACAATTTGGCAATAGAAGTTGGATCTCCAAAAAGATTCTACCGATTATAGGCCTCTCTCTTCTCAGGTTAGGGACTTTGTAAGATAAGGAAAATACTTATCTTTCCAACATGTATTGTGTTGAGATATCTATCACTTTGATCTAAAATGTCTCTGATTGAAAAAGGACAGGAAGATCATATTGCTTATTTTCTTTCCACTATGAAAATGGCCAAATTCTGCTCAAATGACATTTTGCTTCTTTGTTTAAAGGAGTAAAATAGTGGGGTTACTGATTAATTGGTTTGATGTTTTCTTTTCTTTTAGGTAGTCTATCCTTTTATCATTTGGAAAGCTTTTATATCTCTTGTATGATTCCCTTCTTTTTCTTTAAAGCAGACATTGGAACATGATAGTAAAAAAAACAGGAAGAGACTATGTTTTACTCCAACAAGTTTATGAAGTATTCTATTAGAGGAATGCTTCCTTCCCTTCCATTTCCCACCATCCTGTCAGAGTGGAAGAAGTGCATATTTTAAGTGCATAAGGTTATCTAAATCAAATTCTGCCATAATGTTGGAATTTAGCAGGATACAGTCAAATTCTCGTTACTGTTGTGATCCACAGATAGACAAAATTCAAAGCATTTCTAATGCAATAAATAAATGTAAACATCAGTGATAAATTTCCATTCACTGTATATGAATGACACAATATTACTCCGTGATGTACAGCATGAAATATAAACTTACTCAGATTTGGTATTCAATAAACAAATAAGACTCCCCCCCCACTCATCACTGTGTGTCCTATAAATTGTTTTCTGATGCTAAAAACCACAGTCCTTCAGGGATGTTCTGAGATTAGGCAGGTAGATTACAGAGATATTTTCATGAAAAGAAATGCGGAGTGACATCTTTTTACTTGAGTTCATAGCTTTAGGCCAAGTGGCCACCTGAGCAATTGCAAGAAAAAACCCAAGCATGCCAGATTTGCGCAGTCCTGTAGGTTTCCTTTGATCGGGTTTTTGTGTGTTCATTTTTTGGTCCATTTTTCTGGGTTCCCACCAGCTGTTAGTCCAAAATAATTACATTCAGCATCTATTAGCTTTTTTTTAATAGCTCAGAAATATTTCAGGAATACATTCCAGAACAGCAGCTGTGTTAACTGTGCAATAGCAGCAAAAGCAGCAACCATCAAAGCTAATAACCAAATGGCCCTATTGTGACATGGATTTTCAAATGCATGTAATCTAAATGAGGAAAGAATTATTTCTTCTTTCTGGGAGGGAATTCTGGATGGTGTTGTAACCATTAAGTCTCCTATCCCCTTGCAGCAGAGGTGGTATTCAGTCAGTTCTGACAGGTTCTGGAGAATCGGTAATGGAAACTTTGAGTAGTTCAGAGAACTGGTAAATACCACTTCTGGTTGGCCCAGCCCCCATCTATTCGCTGCCTTCCAAGTCCCAGTTGATCGGCCGAGTCTTCTTTTGTTGCCCTGCATAGGAGAATGGAGCTGGAAAGCAGGTTAGTGGGATGGGGAGGGAATGGGGATTTTACATTATCCTTCTCCTGCCATGCCCATCAAGCCACACCCTCAGAACTGGTGGTAAAAAAATCTGAATACCACCACTGCCCTGCAGGTATAACACTACTAAAGTTCTGTGGTACTTAGGGGCATTTCATATTGACAAAGAATTATCTGAATTTCAGCCATACCATTCGAGTTCAGCTATTTGAAGACCTTCTGCAGATGAACTGCATAGATGAAAATGTTCTTTTCCAAATTGGCCAAATGAATCTGAGACATAATGCTAAGCAACTTAATTTCCTAGTAGAGGAACTTTCTCAAACTGAACTACCACCAATGCCCAAGTCAAGACATGATTTCAAAGCAAGTCAGTGTGATTTGACTCAATCCTTAGAAACTAAAACTGGGCTTAGCTATGAGAATAAGCTAAATGCCATGAGTTAAAAAATAATCAACTTGTGAATCTTCTAGTATAGAAAGACCATATAAACTCCCCAAAGCATGATAACAATTTGGAAGATCAAAGATCTTCCCTGAAATATTGGGGAAGAGACCTAACACTTTTGCCAGAAGTTCTAAACTGCTTTTAGAAGATTTGGGAATTTGGACTATGGTGCAGGAGATGACCAGGCTGAACCCAAGGGAAGGGTCAAATACATCATCAGTCATGAATTCATACCAACAAGAGATTTAAGTTCAGCCCACCTTGAATTCCTTTGATTCTTATCTACTGCCAATTTGCTTTGACTGTTAGTAGTTCAGGTACTTGTGGAGAGCTGAAACTTGCAATAAATCTTTATACTAATTTGAACTGCCTGGATCTTCTGATTTTCCTAGTACTTTACATATGGTGATGCCCACCTCTGCCATAAAGGGTCTCAGGACAACTTGGCTCTAAGGCTGTCAGCCCCCCAAGATAGACCAGATTGGAAACCAGTTACGCATATTAATACTACCTTTTTTTAAAAAAAGCTGGAGAGATTCTCAGTCATCCAGGTCATTGTTGGCCCCAAAGTGCTTTTTCAGGAGGCAACTGGACTTTCTGGTTTTTCTTTGGAAGACATTTTACTTACAATCCAAGAAGCTTCTTTAACTCTGACAGGATGGTGGGGAATGGAAGGATTTATATTCTTTGCAGACAGCTTGTCATTTGCATTCTTTTAGAGAGTTGTTGAACCACTTGGAGGATTATCTATGTCCTCAGGGTTGCCTGAGTAGTACTCCTGGTTCCTGTAGTCTGCATTTTTTTTCCTCTGGAAATCCATTCCTACTCCCACACCATTCAAATGATTTGAATGGTGTGGGAGCACTACTCAGGTGACCCTGAGGACACAGACAAACCTCCAAGTGCTTCAACAACCCTCTAAAAGAATGAAATGACCAGCTATCTGCAAGGAATATAAATCCTTCCATTCCCCACTATCCTGTCAGAGCTGAAGAAGCTTCTTGGACAAAAATTGAAACATCTTCAAAGAAAAATTAAGAAAGTCCTGTTCCAGTTCCTGAAAAAGCACCTTTGGGACTACTTTTTTAAAAATGGTTATAGTACCAGAATATTGGAAGTCTGAATGGTCTTCCCCTCTCCCTCCCTTTATCTTTGTGAGAACTAGCGAGGATCTTGTCTCCCTAGATCAGGAGTGTCAAACTTGATTTCATTGAGGGCTGCATCAGGATTGTGTTTGACCTTGGAGGGAACGGGGTGAGTCTGGCCGGGGTGGGCATAGCCAGCTTGATGTCACTTGTGTTAGGGGTGCCTGTGGTGGCCTGAATGCTCTACCAGTGAAAACGGGCTCCTGAGCTCTGTTTCCAGCTGCGATGGCTTCCTGCAACCCTCTGCCAGTGAAAATGGAGCTTGGGAAGACCATATGCAGCCCTCCTGAGCTCTGTTTTCACTGGCAGAAACACTACAGTTCAGTCCCTCACTGTTTCCAGGGTGGCCCTGCAGGCCAGATCTAAGCACCCTGTGGGCCACATCTGGCCCATGGGCCTTGAGTTTGACACCCCTCCCCTAGATGCTTATTCAAGTTATAAATCTTCTTTAGACCCACTATTCCTCAAGTTTATACTTTTGGTCTATTACAAAGGCTCAGCCTTTTGACCAATCTGCCTGCCTCATCCATTCAGATTATGGAATGTTGTATTGTTTTATGCTATTGTGTACCTGGAACTTCTATTTGCTCTATTAGTGATACCGTTACATGTAAATTAATAGAGTAATAGTCACCAGTAGTCAGGCCATAGGCTCACTACCGACTATTAGCTAAAACTAACAAAAAGTATGTCCATTTAACCTACTTCTGCTTGTTAGAATTGCAACTCGAGCCCAATATCCATTTTCCTACCTTCTTGATGCTGCTGACATGATTATATGTTACGGCTATTGACAAATGGATTCAGAATTTTAAAAAGCTCCCAACTGTGAAAAGTAGCTGAAAACAATCTCATATCTCAAATAGAGGTAAATGACAGAATTTTAATTGCAATATATTGTTGTGAGAGAGGAATCTAGCAACCTTGTTTTAGCAATTTATATTGCAGGAGTTTTATGAAGGTTTTTATGAAAAAAACAACAACTGGGAAATCATCCAGTTAAATGTTAAGTGTCTCCATCTGCCTTCTGACCATTCAATATATTTGAAGATGTTAACATCACACATCTCCTCTTCCTCCTCCCCCCTAACCATGACAAAAGTTCAGTTATTATGAATATTACAGGTATCTAGATACCTTTTACTACTTTGCTTTAATTACAGCTACTACTACATGTGATATTAAATGTGTCTTTGCAGGGAATGTGCATCGTTTCTGAAAAAAGCAGCCAGGGCTATGATGGTTGATAATAAATGAAATCAGAATAAAGGTAGATGAAGTCTAATCTTTTGTTCAAATTCTCAACATCAGTTGAATTTTGCATTTTTATTTTATGATTGAAATTGTTGCTAGATCGAGATAATTTTTACAGTTATTATATTCTAGAAAGGAAGGAAGGAAGGAAGGAAGTGAGTGAGTGACGGAGAGAGGGAGGGTGGGAGTGAATAAGTAAAGGAGGGATGGAGAGAGGGTAGGAGGGAGGAAGGGAGGGATGAGTGAAGGAGGAAAGGTGGGAATGAGTGAAGGAGGGGTTGAAGGAAGGAAGGAGGAAGGAAGGGAGGGAGAAGGTGAAGGAGGGAAAGTGGGAGGGAGGGAGGGAGAGAGTGAGTGAGGGAGGGAGTGAAGGAGGGAGGGAGGAAAGGAGAAAGGAAGGAAGGAAAGAAATGTAACCCATAGAGACCAATGTTCTCTCTCAAGAAAGAGTCAGAGATAGAAAAAGAGACAACAATCTCTTTCCCAGTTTCAGCACTGTTCTCCCAGAGCTTAAATCTAGGAAGAATCCTTTGATCAATTAGATGTATACTTTATGAGTCCTTCAATATTAAAGGGATGAAGTTATCAAAATCAGTCTCTGTAATGCTTTATTTTGAACTTCCTGTTCCATTTCTGGAACAGAATTTTGAACACAAAAATTAACAATGAGCAGCATGGCTTACAGGAATTATGTCCCTTTTCCTATCAAACAACCCCTTGTGATATATGTTGGACCAAGTTGTACTGTATTATGCCATCAGTTACATGACACTAGCACTATACCAATTTCGGCATACTTTATTTATCAAACGTGAAGAAATGTATATTGAAGCAGATGTTTATTACACTATGTGATATGTTTTATACCTATTATGTGATTTGTGGTCTTCATTTTGACAAACCACTCAATGCATCTCTTCTACAGGCACTTTTATTTGGTCTTATATATGTTTTGCCATATTTTATGTTCCAATTGGTCTTTGGTTTTGCCTTACAGCTCACTTAAGATGAAAGGCCACACATAAAATTCTTACAGCCCAATTCTTGGGTGCACATGCGAGTGAAATATCATACTATACATTGCACTGAATTTTAATTTGTTAAAATAAAGAGAAAACTAGATTATCTTCAATTTTGTGCCCTTTTCCAATAGATTCTGCTGATCTGGGGAAGAAAAATGGGAAACCAACCATAATATTTGTAACCATGGCAGGACTAGCCTTAAAGACTTTTTGGTTTGCTGAGCTTGGAAGCTCAGATGCCAGCTGTTTGAGTCATCTAACTTGCACATTATTACTTCTTTTATACTGATATCTTTCATCCATGGCTTTGTAAATCCCGGTTGTGACATTTCCTATGTCTTCACATGGGTTTTCCTATGAAAAGAAGATCCAGTGTGTGTACAGTGCCCCTGGGACTCATAACTAACATGTCCCATTAATTTGAAAGAGTCTGAGACAACTGGCAAGCTCGCCAGCTTTGGGAAGCAGAACATGGGTCCTGTCAACTCTTTAGCTGGGATATGTCTTGACAAAGCATTCTTCTTTACTTCTGGATTTAATTGCTGGAAAGCCAGCATCTAATTTTAGAGAGAGACATTTGGTTTATCTGGATTCTTTCTTGTATTGTTTTGACTTGGCTGGTCATTATGAGGAACACTGTGTAAAAGTCTATGAGGAGTTTCAGCATGGCATTTTGAAATTACAGAGAGTAGAGATTTTCCCTGTCTAATATTCCCCTGCAGATGTGCTTGGCCTTTGTGCTAGCTGAGGATTCTTTGAGTTAGTTTGATTATATATGAAGGGTGCCAAATTGAGGAAGGCTGCTGAAAATATTTTGTGTTCTATAGACCTTCCTATGCAGCAGATGTGCCTTGAGAAAAGAACAAAGCTTTGCCTGCCCTACCTATGTTTGCTGGCAGGTAATAACCCAGGCTCCAACTCAAAAGGCAAAGTATAACTTTTATCTCTCAAAAGACTTGCCATCATGCCCAAGCCATGAAACAGAGAAGATTAACTTCTTAGGAAGAACAATATTCCATTCTTGGAACTTGAAAGAATTTTATACCATGTGTGCAGAGACCAGATTTTGTTTGAGGAACTCATTCTTCCTAACAGAACATCCATCTTAACACTGGACTCTCTCTGCTATTAGCTCCAAAATCTCAAGGTCAGAAACATTAGGCCTGGGCAGAAGACATATAAGTAAACATATAGGGGTTTTAAAGCCTTCTTTCAAATCAGGAGCAGATTAAATGAAATGTTTGTTCTAGAAGTGGGAACAGGGTCCACTGTCCTTATCAGACAATTGATAGTGAAAATATATTAGCATAAATGACTTACTACTTGTCTAGATCTCTTTATTTAGAATTTTGTTCAGCTATTCATGTCATTGCTGGATAGTGCTCCTTTTGAACTTTGTCTTCTTTACCTATAGATGTCTCGCTTACTTTATCTTGCCAGAACCCTTTCCATCATACCAAATCAAAGAAAATTATGGAAAAGCTCACTGTGACACATGCAACTATTAACTTCCCAGTGGCTAACTGCACAAATAGCATAATAATAATGGAATAACAGAGTTGGAAGGGACCTTGGAGGTCTTCTAGTCCAAACCCCTGCTTAAGCAGGAAACCCTATACCAGGGGTGTCAAACACGGAGCCTGTGGGCCGGATCCAGCAATGTGATTGAATCCAGCCAGCGGGGCTGTCCTGGAAATGTAAGGGGCGGGCCCATGTTGCTTCAGCCCAGTCTACCCAATGCGAAGTGGAAACATTGGCCCAGTATGGCTTTGGCCTGGTCTACCCAATGTGAAGAGAAAACATGCCAGCAGTTTGGGGATTGGTGCCAAGCTGGCCATGCCCACTCGATTGGCCACACCCATTGCCCACATCTTCCCAGGTCAACCACAGCCCTGATGCGGCCCTCAATGAAATTGAGTTTGACATCCCAGCCCTATACCATTTCAGACAAATAGCCGCCCAATCTCTTCTTAAAAGACTTCAGTGTTAGAGCACCCACAATTTCTGGAGGAAAATCATTCCACTGATTAATTTTTCTAATTGTCAGAAAATTTCTCCTTAGTTGTAGATTGGTCCTCTCTTTGATTAATTTCCATCCACTGCTTCTTGTCCTGCCTTCAGGTGCTTTTGAAAATAGCGTAATCCCATCTTCTTTGTGGCAGTCCCTCAAATACTGGAACTCTGCTATCATGTTACTCCCACTCCTTTTCGTTAAACTAGGCTTACCCAGTTCCTGCAACTATTTTTCATATATTTAGCCTCCAGCCTTCTAATCATCTTTGTTGTCTTCTCGGCACCCTTTCTAGATTCTCAACATCTTTTTTACATTATGACAATCAAAACTGGATTTTCAAGTTTGGCCTTATCAGGGTATTCTAAGTGGTACTAACACTTCTTGTGATCTTGATTTTATCCCTATGCTGATGCAGCCTAGGCCTGTGTTGACTTTTTTGGCAGCTTCAGCACACTGCTGGCTCATGTTTAACTGATTGTCCACTTGGCCTTCAAGATCCCTCTCGTAGTTCAGGCATCTCATAATTTCTAGAAAGTTATGAGAAAGCTGCTACATCTTCTACTGCATTTATTCATTTCTATAAAATACCTGCAAATATATTGCAAATATACTTCATATTTGGAACGTGATGGCAAACAACTCAAGCCTTCTAATTTATGTTTAGGATTAAGTCCTTTGACAACAATACAGGATTGTATTATATAATTGCTCATCCATTGCTTTTTATTATGGATGCATTGTATTTTGTACCCTTTTTTGGATATAGTATTGATTATTTATGTGCTACTCCATTCTATGCTCCATAGCATACACTGTATTTTTATTTGATTAAAAAGAATTAAGAGGATCCTACGTATAGCAATCAACTATCAAGTGATAAGAAGGTATGAGATGAGGCAGTGATAAATAATTTCCTGCCACATATACTCTGGCATCAAATTCACTGTTAATCTTGATACCTTCTCCTACAGGCCAAAAAGTGTGATTGCAGCCCAGATAAGATAACCCAATTCACATTTTCCAGACAATTTTAGCTTAGATATCAAACATTGATTTATTAAGTCATATAAATATGAAATGGTTTGTTCCAACTTTATAGGAAATGCAATTCATGGGAACGATCAATTAAATAGCTGTGGTGGCGCAGTACTGCAGGTTCCTTCTGCTGACTGCCAGCTGCCAGCAGTTTGGCAGTTCAATTTTCACCAGGCTCAAGGTTGACTCAGCCTTCCATCTTTCTGAGGTTGGTAAAATGAGAACCCAGATTGTTGGGGGCAATATGGTGACTCTGTAAATCACTTAGATAGGGCTGTGAAGCAGTCTATAAATCTAAGTACTATTGCCATTACTAAATAGCTCAATGTAGCCCTCATTCCCTTTCCTTCATTAGCCATAATGAAGCAATCAACTGTCCTTTTCTTTCTTTTTTAATAGGAACTCAATATGCTGCCTTCCCATTTAGCAATTTTATGCCACTTTCCTAAAGAAATGGCTTGCAAGATACTCATGGTCTGAGCCCAGACATCTACACAAAGGAACAAGGCCTTGATGATATTCAGAGGACAGAGGATGCTGTGGATTGGGATCTAATTGAAAGGTACACTAATTGTGATTTCAGAACTTCAGAGACCCTCCAGATATCTCCAAAAGTTTTATTTTTTCATGCGACAGAAGGGAAATTAATTATACTAATTAT
This sequence comes from Laticauda laticaudata, assembly GCA_004320025.1. Classification (NCBI taxonomy): domain Eukaryota; kingdom Metazoa; phylum Chordata; class Lepidosauria; order Squamata; family Elapidae; genus Laticauda; species Laticauda laticaudata. Next base: position 16,472 of record BHFT01043310.1, on the reverse strand, counting down.
ATGTAAATTTAAATGTAAACACATTTAATTTTAAATACTTTGGAGTGAGTTTTAATTTTAAATACTTTGGAGTGAAACACCAGTAAATTACTTCAAGGCCAAGGACAGCCCTTGGGCTGTCATTAAAGCTGTTTGACAAATTGGGCCAAGTTTAATATTATAGAGGATTTGCATTTACTTTTGTTTTTATGATAAGCTTTTCAGTGTGAATGACCCTCCTTTTCAATAAAACTAAAGGCTGCTTTGAATTGTACTTTACTTCTAGTGATTATATAGACCTCGCTGGAAAGAAGCCAGAGAAGAGCAACAAAGATGATTTAGGGAGCTGGAGGCTAAATTATATGAAGAATGGTTGCAGGAATTGGGTATGTCTAGTCTACTGAAAAGAAGGACTAGAAGTGACATGATAACATTATTATTGAGAATTTTGTGATGATAATTCAGTGCCAGAAAAATAAACACAGATGGCTGATGTTTCATTTAACAACTTTTAGATTGAACAACAAGATTTTACAAACCAGTTGTAGATTTCTCCAACATGGAGCAAACTCAAACAGAAACATTGCAAGTTCAGAGCAGAGCTCCAGTCTTCAGCAAGCAAGCAAGTTAGTTTCATATTCAATAGACAGACTAAGAGCTCAACATAGCTGCAGAGCTTAACATAAAGACACACTTAGGCTACTTTTAGTTTCAGTTTCCAGCCTAGGCTACTTTTAGTTTCAATTTCCAAACTATCCTCACTGGCTGGTTTAGTTGCTATGCCTATTCATTGGCTGACTTTGTTACCAAGCTCTATTCTAGTTCATGAATATACTGACAAGTATTCCAATATGTGAGGGGCTACCACAAGGAAGAGGAGGTCAACTTATTTTTCAAAGCACCAGAATGTAGGAAGGAAGCAACTGATGGAAATTAATCAAGGAGAGAAGCAATCTAGAACTAAGGAGAAATTTCCTGACAGTGAGAACAATAAACCAGTGGAATGGGTTGCCTTCAGAATTTGAGAGTGCTCCATTACTGGAGATTTTAAGAGAAGATTGGACAGCCATTTGTCCAGAATGGTATAAAGTCTCCTGCTTGTTCAGGGGATTGGACCTCCAACAACTCTGTTGTTCGGTGATACTATTCTGTTATTCATCCAAGGAATAGAAAAGGGATTACATAAGGTATGTCACCGTCTTCAAGAAACATTCCTTTCTGAATGTTTGGTAGATAGAAAGTAAGAATATTAGTGTTATTGTTAGAACCACATTTGCCTGGCTTCAATGGTAGATCTGCATTTTTATATCATTTTCTGTGTAAGGTTAACATAACAATAAATTACAACAGTAAAAAACATTGAACAGAAATTTAACAAAAAAATAAAAATAAAATAATAACAAGCCAGTAGCCTTGTTTAAGGTGTCCTAGAGTTATCTGGTGGTGAGATGGATAGGACATAAATTTAATAAATATATGAATAAATATAAAGATATTTATATATTTATATAAAATAAAACAAATAAATGAATAAATACATAAATAGATAGTATACTGATTCTCATAAAAGCTACTGACAAGCTACTCATACTTTATTGAATGTTATTAGAACAATAAGACATTACTATGTTAATTATTGTAGAAATATTGAAATAATAGAAAAGAAGGGTAGAAATGTTTAAGAATTCATTCCAGGATAGAAATCAAAATTCTGTACCTCAGGTTTTGGGCCCAGATCATACATGTTGTAAGAGGAGAGCTTACATGTGTTAGTTTTTTTTTAAATAGTTTTTTTTCATATACATTTTTGAATATAGCATTTTGTCCAAATATACTGTTTACAAGAAATAAAAACCATAGTTAATACTATAAAATATATCTTCCCATTTACTAATACATAAACATATTTTTCTTTATGTTTAATTCATATTTTTAGTGCTTATAGCGATTATAGTTATATACCATCTCTATTTTTAATAAAAACATTCATCATTTTTCTTCCTCTAACTTCTACCCCTTGTCTCTAAACATTGATAGAATCTATTCCGTATCAAGTAATATTCTGAGTCTTCTTTTTCTTTTATCTTTAAGGTTAATCTGTCCATCTCGGCAAGTGTTATTTTATGGTCACAAAAATCAGATGAATTAATTTTATTGAAAGACAATAAATTGCTTTTGGCAACTGTTAGTAATTTAAGATAATACTATATATAACTTATACAGATAGGGTTGCATATTTTGCTGAGAGGTAACATGCTGCTTCTGGCTTAACATACTGTGTGTGAAGTCAGCCACTCTAGCATATTAAAGGCTTAGCAATGTGTGCGAACACCTGCAATGGTTCATGGCATAGCACAGTATGTGAAGCAAACTGAAATAAACCTAACACTTGCCAGTATGATTCCCCTCCCCTTCATGACAGTTTACAGTAGACATGGGAAATGGGATACTTTTTTTAGTTTCTTGTAAACCAGTGGAAACTACCGCCCCCTAATCTACTTGAGATTTGAAGCTTCCACTGATGACAGTGGGGTTAATTGGGAATGGATTAATTGAAATGGATCATCAACAGGAATTAAGTAGAGAAAGAAAAAGAAATATTCCTCCCCCAAAAAATCACAATGCAGAAGAAAACTACCACCTTTTAATATGTCTCTGGAGATTCTCAGTCATCCAGGTCATGGTTGTCCTTAAGGTGTTTTCTTTTCAAGAGTCAACTGGTTTTTCTTTGAAAATGTTTCACTTTTCATCTGAAGAAGCATCTTGGATGAGAAGCGAAATGTCTTCAAAGAAAAACCAGAAAGTCCAGTTGCCTCTTGAAAAAGCATCTTTGGGACACCTTTTAAAAGCATAATAAATATGCACAGATGCAACAAATAATAATCACAATACCGGTAGTATCCTATTGGGTATTTGTGGGACATGATAGTGGTATTCCAGTATTTGGCAGGCTATCACAAAGAAAAGGAGATCAACATATTTTCCAAAGTACCCGAAGGCAAGACAATAAACAATGATGGAAACTAATCAAGGACAGAAGCAACCTGGAATCAAAGAGAAATATCCTACCAGTGGAACAGCTTGCCATTAGAAGTTGTGGGTGCTGCATCACTGGCGGCTTTTAAGAGACTCGACAGCCACTTGTCTGAAATTGTATAGTATCTCCTGCTTGAGGAAGGGGCTGGAACAGAAGATCCCCAAGGTCTCTTCCAGCTCTATTCTAATTCTGATCTTATTTGGCCTTTGCCAAATAAAAAGTCTGAGAAACTCAGCAATTCATGAGATTTAAATAGGGTGTGTGAGCAGAGCATTCTCTTATGTTTTTAAACAGCTGGCCTTGAATTCTGCAGCAAAAGGCCCAAAGCCTTTGCAATCTTGGTTGAATTCCTGGAGTGCATTGTGATATTATCACTTACCTTAGCCACCATGGTGGCACAGTAGTTACAATGCATTATCTGCCCACTTCCAGGAGTTTTATCCAAACCGGATCAAGGTTGACTCAACTTTCCATTCATTCAAAATTGGTAAAGTAAGAACCCAGATTGTTGGAGAAAATATGCTGATATTGTAAACTGCTCAGAAAGTGCTGTAAAGCACTATGGAACAGTGCATAAGTGCTATTGCTATTATCTAACAGCTTTAATTGAGTGATACCTTTATTCAGCAAGTTCACAGAAGAGTCTGTGTTATCAACACTCCAGCCCTCTTGATATATAATTGCATAGTCATTAAGTTGCTTTGTATGACATCACCCAGAAAATGTCATTTTTTTGGAAATGAGCACCATCCCTATTTAGGGAAACATAATAGTTAATTTGAAATTTGCAATGACAATATCAAACAAGTTCTGCAGCTTTTGCATGTCCTTATTAAACATTTTACTTATTGTTTTGGAAGATAGGTAGTTCAGTTACTGTAACTACCATTCAAATCCATGCCAGCACTGAGTTTCTTACAACTGGCCCTTGCACCTACAACCACTCCAGTGTAGAGTTGTAATTGCAGGAATGTTCTTATCTCGGATGGCAAACCTCAGATAAAGAATGTTTACAAGCAAATACAACTCAGGCAAACAAAGTCACTAATCTAAAGGAGGATTAGAGAGGGGAAGTAAACATATGTTAGACTTTAATTAGAGATAATTAATTGTATGTAATTCACAATTAATTCATATAATTAATTGTATGTGAATTGTAGTGTAATTCACTATGCTGAACAATAACGAAAGTTAAGCAGTAACCAAAGTTAATCAATGATGGAGGATAACTAAAAATGTGTATATATGTAAAACTATACTCCAATAAAGTTCATCATGATTCAGTTGATCATGATCAAAAACATTGACTGCCTCATCATTACAACACTCCAGCATCCTCATAATCACATGATCAAATTTTGGGTATTGATAGACAAGAACATTTGCAGCCCAGAGTTGAAGTGATGGGTCCTCGGTGCTTTCTGAGCTTGGTTGTTTTCTTACAGATGTTTCATTACCCAAACTAGGTGACGTCATACATCACAACAATGGTCCCCAACCAGTTTGTACCAGGGACTAATTTCACGCAGAAACACTTTTTCAAGGACCGGCAAAATCAATTCTTCCCCAATAGTAAAGGGCTTCTTTACTATTTCTTTACTAAAAACATATTTTATATATATTTTAATCACGATTATTCATTCTTTGCGGCCTGGTAAAAAAATGATCTACAGACCGGTACTGGTCCGGGGCCCAGTGGTTGGGGACCCCTGCAACACAACATCACATAATATAATGTTATCTAGTTTGGGCAATGAAACATCTTTCAGAAAACAACCAAGCTCAGATAGCACCAAGGCAGAATAATAGAGTTAAAAGGGGACATGTCAGCCACTGATCCAACTTGCTGCTCAGGCTGAGTTCTATTAAAGCATTCCATCAAATGCCTATGCAGCCTTTACTTGACAGTGAAGATGAGCCTGTTACATCTCTAGTTAAATGCTTCCACTGCTGAATTTCTCTTAGCGTTACAATTGTCATAACATTAAGTCAGACTTTTTTTTTAAAAAAACCTGTACTTTCATGAACAACTCATGTTGACTTGTGGCTTGGTCCTAACCAAAGTAGCTGAGAGTATATGTTAATGCAGAAACAATTAGCATCGTGCCAATAAGATGTACGAACTAGGTGTTTTGCAGAAGTAGCTGCAAAGTATTAGAGCATTAGACATTTTATGTGGCTGTTCCTAATTCAAGTAATTTAAGTATTACTTTACGATGAAGCTGATTGCCTGATTTTAAATTGTATTTTGCTGCCTGCTGTTTGGTTTTGATGAAAGAATGGATGTTGCTAAAAATAAGAGAATGTTTGAATTAGAAGAATACAGCCTGAGGTTTGGGATGAATGTTTTTTTTAATAATATGATAAAGTTAAAGTTAATGTAGAATTCAAAAATCATTATATTAGGAGTCCCATTTTACAGAAATGGGCTAGATATGAGCCCAAGCTGTGCTCGAAAATACTTTTGGCCTCAGCACAAGAAGTGTTTTATAGAAAAGAAACAGCAGGCAAGAAAAAAAAAAGGTTAATAGACCAAGATTTGTTAATGCAGGAAAATGGAGAACTTAAGATGAAATGAAGATAACAAAAGGATTTATTTTTAAGTGGTTTTCACATGTACAACTATGGGAGGGATCTAACATGGATAAAAAGCTACCGGATACGTAGTAAGATGTAATAGAATTTGAATGGATACTATGTACAAATGATGAGCATATTATTTCTAAAATGAATATTGTTGATTTCTAAAATGAATATTGTTAAGCTTTAAAATGGAAGACGTTAAAGAGCCCAAGATAAAAAGCTGAAGTGAAGTGAAACAACAGAGGAAGAACAGGTTAAAGATTCCATGATAAAATGGGCTAAGTATTTTGGTTGCAACATACAGAGGTATCATTGGGAAAGACCTCAAAGACACATTGCTTTATATTTATGAGAGAATTTTTGTAGAACAATGTAGAGACATTATTTGACATATAATGGTACCTTTAATTGTTGTTGGGAATGTGAAAAACATGAAAAAATGAAAAATGCTGGGTACAAATACTGCAAATAATGCAGAGAACATTACAAATGAATATTCAGTTGAAACCAGAACTTTTCTCCCTAGGATTTATAGATAGCCAACTAGAAAAAGCTCATAAAAGATGATATATGTAATTTTTGCAAAGAAGGTTGGAAGTTGCTTCTTTAAATATTTTTATTTACTTTTTTCTTTCTTCTACCTTTCTTCTACATGTCTTCTACCTTTCTCTCTTTCCTATCTTTCTTTATGTTTTTTTTTACTCTTCTGTAACTTTCAACTTTCAAATAAGCATTCCTTATTTGAGCAAATTGGTGAGGTTATCATCTTAAAGAAGCATTTTATGCTTATTATATTATATATTATATTCATGAGCCATGATGGTGCAGTGGTTAGAGTGCAGTACTGCAGGCTACTGTTCCTGCCTCAGCTCCTGCCCACCTACCAATTCAAAAGCATGCTGATGCAAGTAGACTAATAGGTACCACTTGGTGAGAAGGTAGCTGTGTTCTGTGCATCTTTGGCATATAGCTGGCTGCATTTTATGATTACCACATCAGATCTTGAAATCTTGAAAATGGGGACTAGAAAGACCATTTAGTTTTAACCATAGTAATACCAGGGATATACCCCTTTCCACTGCACCTACAGCAATTGTGAAATGTAGTCTGGAATCTCAGAAGGAGAGGCTTTTTTCCTGAATACAAAGCAACAATGGAATTTTTGAATGTCTGCTAGATAGGAAAAGAGTGAAGGCAGATTGCCCCCTAGCAATACACAGAGTATATTTAACAATTATGCAAATAGTTACTTTCGTCTGGCAAGATTCTACTTTGTAGGCAAACAACAAAAAAGATCTACTCAGAAGTAACTTCATGTGTCATTCCTGGTTGCTTAGGCCTAACAGCAACAAATACTTGAAAGTAGGTAAGTAAAATAAGATGCAAAAACGGTTTGCTTCTGTCTTTTAATATGTATATGTACACATGGTTGCTATACGTCTGCATTTACAAACATAAAGTCCTTGGGGAAATAGGACAGCATTGAAAAAGCCTGCACACCAAGGTTACTTTATTGATTTTAAAAATACATTTCTAGTAAAATATTCCAGTTTCCAGTATTCACAAAAACAATGTCACTGCTCCTTTATTTATTTATTTATTTATTTTTAAATTCCACTTGGCTGTTCTTTCTAGCTGGCTGATAGATATTGAATGTCTTTGCTATTAGGCATCCGTTTTGTTAAAGTACTCTTCATGGGTAGGCAGGTTATGTGAGGCTACAATTGGATGGAGGAAACTTGACAGGAGATTAGGATTGTTCCCTACCTGGGTTATCAAAATTTCATGGATATATCTGGGTCAGATTTTGTGTGATGACCCAGGGTGTGGCACAAACGCAACACAGTCACATAAGTAAAAAAAGTCCCTTTAATACCTCCAACTTTGCACTCAGTTACCTTTGGCTGGAGAAAAACTCTCCCAAAAAGTTTTTAAGTGGAGGAAATTCAATCCAAAAACAAAATATATATAAATTGTAAATAAAAATCCACACAAACCACTCTGCAGCAATTAACTGGACCGGGCAGGATAAGGAACTGCAGACTTCAAAGGCCAACAAAACACACACAGTTGGGAAGACGCCAGAACCCAGATAATAAATAAAAGATAACTCATGATTTGCTTCCAACAAGTTGTTGTGCACAATCTCCCTTTTTTAAACATTGTGTTCCAAGCTGTAGCTAACGAAGTGAATCAGGAGCCTTTCCTTCCCTGTAAGCCACACAACTCACATTGCTCCCTGCATGCCCTAGGATGAAGAGGGCTGTGGGCCTGGATCTTCCTCTGAATTCCCTCTGCCTTGCTCTACCACTCCCCTGCTCCACCCAGCCGGACTTTGCCCTTCCTCAGTTTCTTCCACAGCCACCGGAGCCACACTCGCACTTCCTGTCAGATGCTTGGACTCCCCCTTGGAATCAGATTCCGACAGGGGTATGACATATGGTCACAGAGAAACCAAAATAATCTGGTACAGTTATCCCAGTCTAAATTTGTTCAATTGTTCTTATTAATCAAAAACCAACATGGACAAGGGTAAATAATTATAAAAATAATCCTAACCCAGTTTCATCTATTTTATTTGCTGTCTCTATCTGTTTAATGAGTCATTTTTCATCGAGGCCAGAGGTGTTAAACTCATGGCCCACGGGCTGGATGTGTCACATGCTGGCTACACCCACCCATTTTAGCAAAGGTAGGAAAAGTTGTGATACTTCAGGTGATGACAACATGATGTTGCAAGTTTGATACCCATGACCTAGGCTTTAAATATATATATTGCAAATACATTGGAGATGACCAATAAACAAATATTACAATAAAATAACACTTAAAATGGCAGATTGATTAAATGGATTAAAAATGGCTGGACCGACTTCTACTGTCAGTTCTCTCTTTTTTTAACTCTAATTGTTGACCTAACAGTTAAGTGATTGTACAATGAAAAATGCAAGCTGGTGGCTTAGATATAGACCTGTTTAATATGATAAGTTTTTACGTTGCTCATGCACAGAGAACAGTTCAATTAGACTTCCATTTAAACTATCAATTTTTATTACAGTGTTGGATTGGTTAATTGTTATAAATGCTATTTCTACTGTAATTTATACGTTTGACCTATAGGAAGTGCCTCTTTTCTATCTTAAAATGTTATCTCAAGCCAGACCTCTGCAGTGATCCAATCTGAAGCGGTAGCTTGGCTTGGAAAATTGTGTTACTCCATGGCAACCTTTAAAGTTAGGCATCCATTACCTGCTTTAATCAAGTGGAAAGGTGCTACTGTACAGTTATATAGTAGTCCATGAGTGTGAGAGGAAAAATCTCCTTAACATCAGGATAAAACTGGAGTGATTGTTGCAATCTTGTATTTTGAAAAGTGCTTGAGTGCTCTGTGTCACAGGGATGCTTCAATTAAAAACAAATAAGTGCCACAGCCAAGAGTTCACCATGGACAGCACTTGGCAGACAGCGAAGCATGAAGAGTAGAGGTAGGAACCAGGACACTAGATTGGACCTCTTACATTCCATGACTTCCAAGCCCAGGCATCTGTGACTCTATGAAATTTCTCCTCTACTTAATAATATAAGGAATCAGTTTTTCAGCCTCAGAGAAAAAGAATGGGGATTATGGCTATTAACAGCATCTTAACAATCATTGTTCACAATTGTCCATAGCTATATCGTCAATTAGCAACTAAATTCTAAATATCTAAATTCTAATATCTAAATTTAGCAAGTATGTTAGTTAGATCCACTCTTTTGGCACATAATCCATGTTGATAGCATTAGATTAAAAGTTAGGCATATTTTTCCAGTTCATGATATTGAACTGAAATGAACTAAATATTTATTTGGCCAAGTATGATTAGAGGATTTGTTCTCTGGTACAGAAGCTCTCAGTGTACACACAAAGCAGCAAAATGATGATGATGATGATAATGATAATAGTAATAATAATAATAGCTGCCTCACTATTTGGAAATCCTGAATTTATCAGACTTGGATACCCTGATTCTATAAAAAAACACCCTACTTGGAACAGCTTATATCCTCCAATGCTACCTGAACAGTTCCTAGGTCCTTGGTTAGAACTCGAGCTGTTGAGCTACCAACCAGCCCCAAAGGCTGTGAATCTCATTAAAGATTAAACAACAACCATAACAATAATAATAAAAGGGGGGATTAAAGAAGATAATAAGAGGAATAAATAATACTACAGTCATGCTACCTGCGTAAATACATGTAAACGTATTACTCATAGATATCATGATCCTATACTATACACAGAATTCTTAGACTTGCACATTCATCAAGCTTGATTAATGGAGACTATGTTAACAACAGTAAAAAAGTAACTGGCTATTGCTATTTACTGGGAAGTATGTAATTTTTACTTCCCAGTCTAGTCTACAATCCTGTGATTTCTTCGTGATTTTGGAAGCTAAGCAGGGACAATTCCATATAATGCTTGGATGGAAGCTGAAAATCCTGGGCTATAGGCTGAACTGGGATGTTGAAAAACAGCTTGAAAGAAGGCCTTTACACTTTCTTCCATAATATTGCTGAAACACCCTACACCAATGGGGTCCCTAGGGTCAACCTCGATTGCATATAAAAGGAAAGATTTCCAATCTATTCCACTTTAGTGTGTGACTCAGAAAAGCATAATGGCATCATTAACACTCTTGTGAGTGCAAAGAATTTAACTTTCATGGTTAAAAAGTTATCAGCAAAATAAAGAAAGTCATTCTTTATCCCAGTAAGAATTAAGGAGGGGGGTGTATGGAAGAGAAAGAGAGAAAAAAGAGTTGAAGAACCATTATTTCTGTGTTTCAGTTACCTCTGAGTTGTAGCTTGAACATTAACATCCTGGTTTGCAAAATAGACCTTCTTTTATTGTGAAATCCAAAAGCTTTATTTCACTTGACAGTAATTCACAGTTTTCCTGCTAGTTAAATATTTTGTATACCAAGTTAAATGTACTGAGGTATTATTTAAGCACATTGTGATTCTGTCTATTCACTGGGAAAAAGATATGTTTTTTTGCCGCAGATAACTGCAGGAGGGAATGGGGAAGAATAAGCAGTAATGTAGGGTGCCATGTATCTATAGACTAAATAAATGGCATAAGAGAAATTTGGAAACTTCAGATGGCAAAAAGGAGTGACAGTGAATCATGGGGATAAACAATTGATTGGTCTCAGTTTTTCCAAACAAACATATATATAAAATCAGTTATTTAACAAGCATGAACCTGTGGAGAACCAGACTTCAGATTCTCTGAAGCATGCCAATTTTTTTAAAAAATAAAGCAGGTCAACTTGTTTTTTTCAATCAGAAAACTGTATCCTTTTCCTCCTCTTCCTCTCCCCCTCCCCCTCTTCCTCTCCTTTCTCCAACTCCAACTCAGAAGAAAACAGTTCCTCATCTCTTTAAGCAAGTGCATTTATTTATTTATTGAATTTATGTTGCTACCCATTCACCTGTGGCGACTCAAGGTGGCTTACAGTATATAAAACCATATTTAAAACAATAAGAACTAACAAAAAGAATCAAACAAATTAATATAGTACAATATAAGAAAATCGCCCCCAGCTCCAACTCCCCTGCCCCAGTGACAGCAGATCACACGAGCCATTTAATGGGCTCCATCCCACTCTGGGTTCCCCAGGCCTGCTGGCAGAACCAGGTCTTCAGTGCCTTCCAGAAGAGTATTAGAGTGGGAGCTATTCTAATCTCTGGGGGAATGTTGTTCCAGAGAAAGAGAGCCACCACAGAGAAAGCCCTTCCTCTGGGTCCCACCAGGTGTAGGGGATAGGGGATAGGACCCGCAACATTCCTTTCCTCCCCATTCTGATGGGTCAGGTAGATGTGACTGGCAAGAGACAGTCCCCCAAATAACCTGGTCCCAAACCAGAAGGGTTTTAAAGATGACAACCAGCACCTTGAATTGCACCCGGAAACAAATTGGGAACCAGTGCCGCTCTCACAGGAGAGGTGATACATGTACATGTTGCGGTCTGCACAAAAACCATGTGGGCCGCTGCATTTTGCACCAACTGGAGCTTCCGGGATGCTCTTCAAGGGCAGCCCCATGGAGAGCGCATTGCAATAGTCAAGACGGAAACAGTCAAGATGGCTCAGTGGTGAACCATTCTTATATAAGAAGCTCTTTAAGGTTTGCCAGATTGCCAATGGAACATTTAAGATTACTGTCCTTTCTTTCTTTCTCACTTGCTGTTTGGCATTCCTAAGGTCTTGATCTTTACCTCAGTCAGGAAAATAAAATTGGCAAGGCTTGTGAAAAAGTTTATGAACATGGCTTCTGTGTTTCTAATATAATTGGTAGCCCTAAAGCTGCAGTACAAATCACAAGCAACATGCTTAATCTTGCTTCTCTTAATGAATAGGTGAAATCTGTCATTTTAAGGCATGGTTTCTTGGCCTCAGCAAATTCAAGACGTGTGGATTCAAATCCCAGAATTCCCCAGCCAGCCATATTAACAGCTACATTGCACGTTAAGGCCCTGTCACACTGCCCAACGGATGCAAAACATTTGTAAAAAGGACACAGCGGAAGAGAAAAATGTTCCATCCATTGTTATCCGCTCTCAAAAGGGGCAAAAATTTGCAAAATTTTGCATAACCAGAAGCGGATGAACACGAAAGGAACGGACGGGGGGGACTGCAGGGCAGAGTGGAAAAGTGGAATGCACGCGCGGAAATGCGTAGAGGATGCGGTAGAGCATGGCGTAGAGGGATGCAAGGAGGGCGGAGCAGAGGCGGATCGCCGTAGAGGATGCGTAAGGATGCGTAGCGATGGCAGAGCAGATGCGTAACAGAACTGATAGTCAGATGCGATTTTGCACCTCCACTTCTTCGATCTTTTCTCCGTCCGTGCCTGAACCACGCGTGCGCGGTGCTCGTTTCCGCTTGCCCTCCCTGCCGTCCGGTTACCGCACTGGAAGGAGATTTGGAGTTGCATCAGATGGGCAGCGGATGCCTAGTGATATGAGGCAGATGCGGTTAGGCTGGGCGACGAGCCGACCCTCGTATGTGCCATAGAGATGCAGAACGGATGCATTGATATACATTTTCCGCTTAAAAGTGTTGAGCAGCTCAAAACCTTTCAGGTGATGGAAATGTCAATAGACGATGCTGGATCGGATAGAGAAGGAACAAAACGAGACAGAGTGAGTACAACGAAAACGGATGCATCGCGTTAACCCAACGGATGGCAAGTGTTTTTCTCCGTTTTACATCCTCTTTCTATCCGTTGGTGCAGTGTGACAGGGGCTTTAACAACTACCTCAAGTTAAGAAACACTGTCCTAAGCCAAAAAGCAAAGTTCTTATCTGTAAATAAATAGCTGACCCTGTCTACTTCTAGAGCTAAATTACACAAAGATGTTTTTTTTTAAAAAGTGGCGAACAACTGGCTTCATCTTTTCAAGGTTAAAAAAAATAAGCATTGACTTTTCTTTTGAAAAAAAAACCAAAAAACAAAATTAAACTAAATACAGTACATAAATCAGTCCCAATTTCAGGCTGCAGCAGAATGAGCCAAAAGCTGAAATCACTTTAAGGTGATTATTTTTCATGTCCTAACAATTCTGTGGTAAAACTTTGTAAAATAAATCCATTATTCCTCAGGATTTTTCTAATGATCAAGGAAAAGGTTGGACTATTGTCTTTACCTTATGAATGCCAATTTGGGATTCTTGCACATTGTTCTCAGACCCATTATTTCGGTTGATCATCTGCCACAGCTTCGAATACATGCTATTCTTCTCGAAAGGATTCATCCCTTTCACCCGTACATGTTCATAGACTGCAGAATCCAAAACGGTGCCGTAAGGAATATCTGTCTGCCGGGAGAGATCTTGAAGAGACCTTGAATATTAGAGGAGACAAGAAACACAAGTTATTTGATTCCATATTTTCAGGCTGTTGGCAAGCAAAGAACAGCACGTATGACAACAATTCTTAAGGCATTTTGCTTTTGCTTTTGTATGACTAGAAAGCAAAACTAGGAGAATTACCTTTATGTTTTAAGATAAAAGGGAAAGTACAGAGATAAGGGAAAAAGAGAGAAAAGAAAAGATATTTGATTTTTCTTTTTTAAAAAAGAGACCTACAAAAATCAGGACTGGTTAGCTTCTTTTAAAGAGTAACAAAGAAGGAAAGGTTTAATATTATTCATTTCATTCATATCCCGCTTTTGAGATTTAAGGAACATGCCATTCCCAAAGTGACTCAGCATTACGATATGTTTTCTTTTTTTCAAATGGAAATGGTAATTGACAGTTTAAAACCTAGCATCAACCAAAAGAAAGCCAACAAAAGAAAAGAGCAAGAGCTAAAATGGATTGGTTTAATTTATCTGTCAAATGTATATGATACCCTTCCATCAGGCAGTCCTCAAGATGTCAAGCAATAAACAGAAATAAGAATCATACCATTATCATCTATTTGATTTAGCCTCTGGACATCAAAGTAAAAGCACTCCTCTAGCCCTGATGAATTACATCTCTACAAAGGTTGTTTATATTATAAACACAGCAAACCATTTCTTAAGTTACATTTCTTACATTAAAGTGCTAAAAGAGACAAAGCGGCAATAAACAGGGCAAAACTGAACTTTATAAACTGAACAATAAACTCTATAATCAGAATAATTAGCTGGAGTAACATGAAAAATGAGCATACTGCAGGTACGTAGGTATTATGAGTCTGCTGTCTGTGGGTCAACTTACAGATTCATTTATTTCAGTTTTATCTACACTAATAATGCATGCCTCCCTCCTTTCTCCATTGGCTGGAGACCTCCTTGTTAACAAATAGGCAGCAAATCCTTGGATACAACTGTAGTTGTCAAAACAGCTTTATTGCTGCTACTTCTGCCAGCAAAGCCACAACCACAGCGATTCAATGTAATAAAATACCAGAAACATTAGTGAATAACTGAAGAAAGAAACAGCTTTCGGTAATAAAAACAAACAAAATAACGGCAAAAGCATGATTTTCTTGGGTGAAGTAGATGGGAACTCAGATCTCTGAGCATTCAAACAAGACAACTATCAGTTCACTGTCAAGAATAATTGACATGTACTGCTTGTTTTTTTTTTTTTACTAAAGTGAACATACACATAGTCCTTGACCTATAACAGTTCATTTAGTGACTGTTCAAAGTCCAACAGCACTGAAAAAAGTGACTTATGACTGTTTTTCACAGTTTTACAACCTTAGAGCAACCCCGTGATTTTAGGATCAAAATTCAGATGCTTGGCAACTGGTTCATACTTATGAGTATTGATGTGATTATCTTTTGCAAGCTTCTGACAAGCAAAGTAAATGGGGAAGCCAGATTCACTTAACAGCCATATTACTAACTGAAGAACTGCAGCGATTCACTTTACAATTGTGGCAAGAAAAATCATAAAATGGGACAAAGCTGACTTAACAAATTTTTCACTTAGCAACAAAAATGTTTGGCTCAATTGTGGACTTAAGTCAAGGACTACCTGTAATCAGTTGTCTGCTAATGCTACTGGTAGAGAGCAGATAAATTGCATCAGTGAAGGATTAGTATATTAAGTTTTAATATGGCCCGGTCACTGCCAGATAATTGTGTTATGCTGAATTTATAGATTTACAGATTAACAGAGTTGGAAGGGATCCTGTAGGTCATCTAGTCTGACTCCCCCCCCCAAGCAAGAGACCTACACCATTTATGACAAATGGCAGTCCAACCTCTTCTTGAAAGCCTCAAGTGATGAAGCTCCCACAACTTCCAAAGGCAACTTCTGTTCCATTGGTTGCTTATTCTCACTGTCAGAAAATCTATCCTTATTTCGAGGTTGAATCTCTCCTGGTTCAGTTTCCATTCATTGCTTTTTGTCTTTGGGTGTTTTGGAAAACAGGTTGACCTAACCCTAACGCTCTTTGTGGCAGCCCCTCAAATATTGGAAGACTGCTATCATGTCTGCCCTGGTCCTTCTTAAACATGAAACATTCTTAAACTTAAACATGATTCATTTGTTATTTGTGGTAGTCATCTCTTGCAGTTAATCTGCCCGTGAAGTATCTGATGTCATATTTGATGGGAACCAGAGAAAATATAAGAGTAAAGTTGGTCTTAACATGGTAATTACTTTCTTCATCCATAGAAGGGCCATGGAAAGAAAACAATAGTGAAATAAGCATCTTCGTTAATGTTGATAGTGAGAACAGTGGTAAATTATAATTGTTTGTCTTTTCTTGTAAGAAATTACATTTTTGCAACCAAGGAACTCAATTAACTATTTTGCACAAACCAGCTCTTGCATGTTACCAGCAATTATCACAATGAATGCTTTTGAAATAAAAGTGAGAAAGAAAAGGAAAAAAGTTACAGAAGGCTACCATTTGTCAATGTGTTCTAATCAAAGAATACAAACTAAGGGTTTTTTAAAAAAAATAAAACAACTCTTTGGATACCCATTAGAAGTAGTATTATTACCTGGGAAACAAAACAAAGAAAGCTTAGAAAATGAAAGCACAACTGACAAATATTCACAGACCTGCATTTGTTTAGAAAAAACTTCATACTGCATGGATACAAATTTTAAGCACATATAGTAGTAAGTGTACATTTTAAACTGCTTAATATCTCTAAACTGTACACTAAAACAGTCTAAATATTCAACATCTTAACATCTTTAATCTGGTCCTTAGCTCTCTCAAAAATAATGATCAAACTGGATTTTTAAAGGACAGAATTGAAAATTATTTGCTACCTCAGCAATATCTGTCTGTCTGTCAGTCTATCATCCATCTATCTATCTATCTATCTATCTATCTATCTATCTATCTATCTATCTATCTATCTATCTATC
>BHFT01043309.1:0-56190 GCA_004320025.1 Laticauda laticaudata | reverse complement strand
CACACGTTTCAGCAGAATCCTCATCTGCATCATCAGGCTTCTGTATGGATGTGGGGTCTCACAGCTCTGGGTTTTTAAATTTGATGCTGGATCCATTTGATTGGTAGGAGCCCTGGGTCTGTGTTCATTGGATTTGGAGTTTTGATTGATTGGTGTTTCTGGTTTCTTCTTGCTGTTTTGTGCTTTGATGGTTGGCACACTTGTTCTTGTGTTGGAGGTTTTCAGTGCATGCTTGGCTCTTGTGAAAGGGAGCGGCTGCTCTTTCATTAGCAAAGCTGCTATTCATTATCAAGCTGGGTTTTCACCTGGGGTGCTGGTGGGGGGGTGTTTTGAGTTTGGAGGATCAGAGGGAGTCTGTCTGTGCTTCAGGTGTGGGAGGTGTTTGAGTTGGAGGCATCAAAAATGCGGAGTCTGTCTGTGCTAGTTGCTCTGGGGGCCTGGTGGGGGGTGTTTGAGTTGGAGCATTCAGAGGGAGTCTAGTCTGTGCTCAGGGTGTTTGTTCTTTTGTGGCTGGAGATACTTTCTATTAGAGTTGCAGGTTTTCCAACATGATTGACAGTCGTGCTGGAATCATCTCTTCTATTCATGCTTCAGCGTCTCTTTTTTCAATCTCTATGGCTTCATCTGGATGATTCATGTGGTTGGGGTTTTCTACTAGTGGCTGGGATTTTTAGTGCCATTGAAGTTGATGTTGTGATCCTGTGGGTTTTCATGTGCTGGACTAGTGAGCGAGGTGATGTTCCAGCTTTTTTACTGGCATTTTTTGTTGTTCTCTCTAGGCAGGTACTTATTTTCTATTGGTCTGCCAATGTATGTGGCAGGCATGAATGTACAGGAATTTCGTATATGCCTTGGTTTTAGGTCAATTTGTCTTTGGGGTATCTCAGTGATGGCTTGCGATTTTTTGTCTGTTTATTTTATATATGTGCTGTTCAGCTTCTTCAGGCTATTTCCCATGTCATTGTAGTGCATCATTTGCTGGGCTTGCGGTGTGGAGATCTTTTGTTGAGAGTGCAGGCAGTCTTGGATGTGATGCCTGTGTTAGTTATCTACTGTTTTTGTCTGTGTACCTTTATGTTTAGGGCAGGACAGTGTTCCATGTACTGTTCATCTTCCTAGGTTTCTTTTATGCTTGGTGTGTTTGTGATCAAGCTAGGTGAACTCAAGTACAGAAGCCTGATTGATGGCAGATGAGATGCCGAAACATTGCTACCAACTTTCAAAGCACAACTCCAAAAAAAAAAGGAAATACACCACACACACAACACACTTTATATACTGACAGAAATGTACAATATTAACTTTTGAATTATATGAAAATTGATGTGCTTGGAGTTATAATTGGCGGATCTCTCATGAAAAGGAAGACTGAGAAAAATATGATAAAGTAAGCATAGCAATAGAATTACCCCACATAATATTGGACAGTATTAGAAAAACAACCCTTCCCAAAATCACATTCTTCAACAGAATAATTTACATTTGCTGGTGTCATAAATTTCCACTTCACAGGCTCAGCAGGTGTCAGCTCGTGTTCCCACAGGAAGAAGATTCATGTAGCCTAAGCAAGTATCTTATCCTCCACTCTTCCCTCTTAGGAATGTGGCAAAGCCTGAAACCCTTCCCCATAGTCAGAAAGAGAAAAATTAAGAAAAAAGAAATATGTACTTTATGGCCGAAAGAAAATCGGCTTACATATATGTCAAAATTTCAACCCTAACCCTTGACACCCTTATAACATCTAAGAGCTGTAGGTTGCCACAGTAGTTCAGAATGCAGTACTGCAAGCTAATTTCTGCAACTGCTAGCAGTTTGATCTCACAGCCTCAAGGTTGATTCAGCCTTCCATCCTTCCAGGTCATTTAGTAATGAGGGCCCAGATTGTTGGAATCAATAGGGCTGACTTCTATAAACTGCTTAGAGTGGGGTATAAACAGTGGTAGGTGTAGTTCATTTTTTTTACTACTGGTTCTGTGGGCATCGGCTTAGGTGGGCTGTTGCATGGCTGATGGGCATGCAAGGCAAAGAAACTGTAAACATCTCCGATTCCCACTCCATTCCTGGGGAAGGTTGTACTCACCAGTTCTTCCGAACTACTCAAAATTTCTGCTTACTTGGTTCCTTCCGAATTGGCAAGAATATGCTTGAATTACACCCTACTGGCTAATAAATACTGGAAGTGGTATAAAATTGCTCTTGTAATTACTAAGTAACTCTGCGATGGCTCACAGCAGAGGTGTATTCAGCAGGTTCTGAAGTGTGAGGAGAACAATAGCAGAAATGTTGAGTAGTTCAGAGAACCGGCAAATACCACCTCTGTGACTGGAGATTTTAACAAATATCTTTTCCCTGCTACGACCCATGCCCACAGAAACCAGTAGTTAAAATTTTGAAGTCCACCACTGGCTCACAGGATTATATAGGGGATAACAAGATTGTACAAAGGGGAAAAGAGACAAATTGTTAATTAACAACAGTTGTTAATTATTTTCCTCAAAACATACAATTTTCCTTTTAGAAAAGTAGGCATCCCACTTAAAATTAACCTGGACCACCTAACCGTCGCTCATCTATTACATCTGCTATTTTCCCAGTTATCTTACATGGATAGTGCTATTTCATCAAACATTCTTTTTATGCTTGATTCTTTCACCTGCCTTTCCTCTAGCTGTTTGAAGGAAGGTGAATTTTTTTTCTTCATGGGTTTCACACCATTACACTTATATTTAATTACTTTCAGTCAATGACACTATCTCTAAGGAAAGCAAGGTAAAATGTTAATGGGAGGTTAAAATGTGTAACAACTTATAAAATAGAGACCACAATTTACAGAACAGGCTTCTTGGGCTATGTAACAAAGGGGGAATTAGAAAAAGAAAAATCCTGGCAGGAATATTAAATTACAACCCATCATTATTATGATTACTGTTCAATGTCTGATAGATAATAATTTCAAAATCTTTTTACATGCAGAATTACTGAAATGTACAGCCTAAGTAGTTCCATCATTTTCTGAAGCTGCACCAGAGACCTTCTTGTCTTGTGATGACTGATTTTGACCCCCTCTATTACCCAAAAAGCATTATTTCATGTTTCTTGAGTAAACAAACCAAAGTTTATGTCTATGTAAGAAGGTGAATTTGCCTCACAGCTTTAGAGCTGATATAAAACTGTTAGGAAAACATCCAATGAGAACAATATTGGACTGATTTTGGTTTAGCTTTCAACTTAGACATGGATAATTGAATGGTTTCAAGGAGGACTTGTATTTATGCCATCAATCTGGGTTAGAAAGCAAGTATTGAGTATATGCTATTCTTCTCTGTTCTTTCACCAGTTCTATAGGAATCTTTTCAACTTTGATGGTTGCTTTTCTAATCTGAAGGATTGATTCAAACCTTGCCCTGAGCTGATGAACTGGAAATATCCCTGCTGAAATGTAAAAAATGATTTGTCTTTTTGCATGATACAAAGGATAGCGGAGAGACCATTAGCTCCAGACATATACCAATAGTAGTAGCAATTTAGCAAATAGCGATTTATAAATAGTATAAATGTAGTTAGCAATAAGCATTATATATATTGCTTCACAGTGCTTTATGGTCCTTCTTAAAGTGGTTTTTCAGAGATACATATTGCCCCAAACAATTGGGTCTCATTTTACCGACCTTGGAAAGATGGAAGGCTGAGTCTATCTTGAGCTGGGAAAATTGTAACGGTCGAACTGCTAGCACGCGTGGCGTCAGAGATAGGTCTGCAGTACTGCATTCTAACCACTGTGCCACCATGGCTCTAGGACGCTAACAGTTCTTCCCACTTGCTCAATGTTCATTTTGATTTTTCAGCCTAGAATATTTTCCGATTTAATACATATTGCTAGTGTGAGCATGTTGCTCCACCAGTGCTGGAACTAGAATTGGAGAGACATAACTCCTTTGGATGGTCCATGGGTTAACCATATTGTTTTGGGCCTAGTGTATAGCATTGCTGCAGCTAAAACATGAAGGATCCTCCATATAAGCTATTTTTAGAGGTCTTAAAGAACAAGGTTGATTCATGCAATCAAACAAGCCTTTAACAGTTCTTTATCATGCGTCTTTAAATGCGTTTATATCAGGCAGCTGTCAACTTCACAGTGGGCTTCTGTATTGATGTGTCTGGTTATTTTTGTCCTTTTTTGCCAAAACCAGGCATGGGTTATAACCAGAGCATGACACATCTGCTCACATCATGTTTTAGATCTCAAACTATTTTTCTAGAAAATATCTAAGATTTCAGACTAACTATATCTTAGGCATATAACATGTTAATTCAGAGCCAGCCATAGATGTTTTTCTCATGGCAGTCATGAGCAGGAAGAAATCTAATATTATACGAGAGCATAAACTTAAAAAATGAAGAGTTAGATCAGCTTGATAAAGAAGGTGTGGAAAATGGAAAATACTTAAATATGTTTAGAATATCTTAGATAAGGAGGAAGAAATAGGATTTCATTTATTTGCTATATTGCAGACAAGGTTCGTCCTTCAAATCCAACACATATATATTATCTGAGATCTTTAGATTTTTCGTCTTGTTCAATACCAATGAATGCTAAAGAGCTACGACAAGGAAATTTAAATCAGGTACAATGAGTCACCTTCATTAAATTATAATGCAGATGTATTATTGGTTGCAAGCAGGCAAACATTCTGTTGCTTATTTATCATTTTTAGGACTGTATCTCAGTATTATCAACTCGAAATGGATGAAACCTTTAAGTTATTTTTTCCCAGCCATTGCAACTTTATTCCCAGAAGAAGTACAAGAAAAAGCTGTTTCAATATAGGGACTCCAAGTCATTCTGGAAATATCATATCCTGCAAGAAAACATTTGAATTCCTACATTCACATTCTACCATTATATATTGCTGGGGTGGGGTGGTGGCAGAGTAGTAGAAAATTGGAATTTGGCGACACAGGCTTTCTTTCCATAACCACTTGGGATCAGCAAAGCAGTAGCATATAGCGAGACTATTGTCATTCATTCAAGAATCATGATTTTCCAGCTTAATAGAGTAAACAAGTATGAACACCACCAAATAGATCTTTATTTCCATCACATGTGGGGCATCACCATATCTGCTCACCACCATGGAGTTCAATTGTGCATTGAGAATCAAAAGGAAAAAGTATTGAATCATTTATGGAAATCCCCTCCAGCTGATAATTACAAAACACACAATGCTTAGAATATAACAGTCATTTACTCACTGCACTGAACTGGAAATAAGGTACCTACATATATTTTTGTGCTCATATAACTTGTGTTAATTGTGAATATTTTTGAATGGTGCTGTATATATATTCTAAGGACAAAGTAGTGATAACTTGATTATCCCACATGAATGGGTTACGATAGCTTGTTCTGTTTTCTTTACCTGCAGCTATATGCACAGCCTAGTTGGCGAGCATCTGACTTACTCCACTGCTTGAGCTGAGTCAAATTAGAAATGTAGGATGCAGGAATTATATTGAGTTTGGGTATTATAGGATCAGTTAGTTCTTTTCTGTATCAGATACTAGATAATGAGCATAGGAGGGCACTGAGAATTATCCTAATATGAAACGTGGTGGGGCTGAAAAACACCTATTGTAGAAGAAGAATTTAATAACATAATCCTCCTCTGATCATAAAAAGAAGTCTATAAATCAATGTAATTCAATATACTATATACACTCAGCTACAATATCAGATGGGATGCTAATTCACATTCAGACAAGAAATGACACAACTAAAACATGCCAATGTTTTGGTGCATGGCATAGGATTAAAATATGTAGCCCCAAACTTTCCTTATTACTCATAATTGTGTGTAAACTCAGACCCCCTGAGGACCAGATGCCGGTCTATGGGGTACTATAGATCTGGCCCATGGGTACCACCTGGAAATTAGCAAAGTTATGGCCTGCAGTGCTTCTGACAGCAAATAATAGGAGCTCAGAGAAGCTAGACAACAGCTTGCCGTGCTCCTTTTTTGGCTGTGAAATAGCCTCCTGCAAAACCTTTCTTCAATGAAAATTGAGCTTGGGAGGCCATGCTCTTCCGTTTTCATTAGCAGAGGGCTGTAGGAGGCCTTAGTTCTGTCTTTAGATTGCTGGTTGTAATATTAAGACAGACAGCACTTCTTACAAAGGCTTCCATACAAAGGTTCTTTATTGGATCCAAGGGCATTCTCAAGGTATTGGACTTCTACAGTTATTGTTGAGAATTCATTTCTCATGTTCAAAATCTTTTGCATTAGTGGACTTCATAGTGGTGAAGTTATAGTGATTTTTTATCCATAACGATGGAGCAATAGGGCTGAGACATCAGCACGATGCTGGGGTCCAAGCAAAGTAAAGGAAATTCCCCCAAACCAACAAGGGTCAATTCAGTGACCAATCAGGTTACAGATGTAGGCACATGCATGAACTACATTTCCATGATGCATATAACTCACTTCCCATGAGGCATATCCCTTAAGGGGACAGCTCCAATTTCACTTAACATAATTCTCAATTCCCAATAAACTTATATAATAGCCATCACTAACCTAAAACTGGAGCCTCGATAAAATGGTGTGGAGCTGAGCTATGCCCACCCTGGCCATTGCCTCCCAAGCCCTGGAAGTCAAACCACACCCTTGATGCAGTTTCAATGAAATGAAGTTTTGAGATCCCTGGGCTCTAAACCTTTTACTCAGACTGCAAAGCTCTTTTTCAATGCTTTGGCAAGATTTGTGTGGATCCTGAATTGGGGAGAATTCATCTCTGAGTCAGTTCTTCTCAGTGACAATTGCATCTTGGGCATCACCTGGTTTGTTAGACATTCTATATTTGTTCTAATATGGTTGATGTGTTAGTGTTAGGTGCGTGTGCAATTTGGAGGTCTTTATGGTAGTTCACAGCTCTTGCTTCAAGGCCTTTGCACAGGCTTCTCTGGTGTGCCAGTGGCTACGCATTTCCTAATCAGTAGAATAATTCCTCATGGCTCTACTCACTTCTAGCAATGAGCCCTCTACTTGCTATTAAGATCATTCAGGAGGTTTAACTGATCAAGTAAGGGCGTGCCTTTGTATAGTTCTTGTGACACATCTGCCTTCAACAGCTGCAAGGATTCCAAGGTACTTTGGTTATGGCACTGATAAAACTTCTGCAGGGCATAGACCTGGTATTTTGGGAATTGACATTTTCCATTAGCATCTACCCACCAATTAAGTTACGTAACTGACATGCTTTAGGTTATCCTCAAACCAAAATCAGTCATATATCAGGACTCAAAGGAAAATGTGCCTTTTCTATTGCTGCAGTGCAGTTCCTTTGGAGTGAGATTCTTCCGACACTCTCAATTGAATTTTGATAATTTCTAGAATATCCCCCATCCTGTAATATTCCTGAGGCTCATAAAGACCTGGATGTTTTTTTAGGGATGTCTTTATGTCTCACCCCATCTCTTAAGAGGTCCTTAAAGAGGACATGCATAAGCGCACTAGCACTGCCATACCGTCCCTGTTTTCTGGTCACCATTTATCTGTAATTTCTTCTTTGTTCTTGTTTATGTTCATACTATATACTTGTTATCTTGTACATGTTGACAAACAAACAAACAAACAAATAAACTCTCAGGCCTTTAGACTTTTGGTTTTCCCCTTTGCTCAGTGTAGGGCATTGGTGGTATATTTTGGGCACTTGCTGGTTTATTCATTTTTCCATTGTTTGTCCTGTTTCTGTTGTCTGTTTGTTGCTAGTTACAACATTTTTATGTTGTTTGCGGTATTATGTCCTGCACAGAATTGATTTGGATCATGTGGCATCCCAATGCATGCAATGCAAAGTAATGGAATGAATCTTGGGAGGCAGCTTGAGACACGCTCAGTGTGGCAACCAATTCTGACTCTCCCAAGTTTGCTTTTAATACATCAACCATGGCATCCTTTGGATCAGCTGAGGGAGGTTGGGAGAGGAGAGCATCTGTTTGGTGAGTGGTTCTCCTTTTTCTGTGGTTTAGTTTAGGTAATTTTGTAGGGCAGATAGCAAAACTCTTATCAATATGGGGTTACCTGAAGGACTGGGGTGTGTGTGTTTGCCTCTCCTCATTTAACATGCTACATGAAACTACTACGTGCACTTTGATTGCATTAATGGTGCACTTGTCATTCCAGATCTACTGGGATTATCCAGTGATGTATTTTTCACCCTATGCCTGTACAGGTAATGCAGGTGGTGCAAAGCAAAATACCTGAAGAGCTGTGAGCAAATCATGGATGGAGAGGGAAACAGCTTCTACCCAACCCTGCAAGACTGGAGTGAGTTTAGGCGCTTTTCGATGTCCCTCTTATACACTCTTGGAGGTGTTTACACTTCCCAGAGGGAAGATACACAATTTATGGGTCCTCCTGGACTTAGGCTTCTACTCAATGAGCAAGTGGCAGCCAGTGTGCCCGGTGCGTTGGTCTTTGATATAGACTGTGCCAAACTTACACATTTTTTTCTGGCTGGTACTGTAAGTCATTCCCACTGGACATACTCAATTCTTTACAGTTTGGATGCCCTTGGGAGACTACTTGGAAGCTACAGCTGGTCAGAATGCAACGCATTACACCATACATAAGCGTTGCTTCAAAGTTTCACACACATCACAGCTGTGCAAGTTGCACTGATTCCAGTATTTCCTCTGGGTCTAACTGATGTGCTGCTAATCATGTAGGAGTGATTAGACCAGCGTTATTGTTAGGCAGTCTCTCTCTGAGAATATCTGCCTAGCTTAATCCAGCTTGGATAGGAGACAAATCAGGCCTCTTCCCGACAATCACCATTCTAGTGGACACTTGGAAGTGTGTCTTTATCGTGCATGCCCAACCTTTAGCGGAAACATGCTACTCTTCTCTGAATACCAGTGCCCCACCCCCTTTTAACTCAAGACCATGAAGATTTGACTTTTTACCCAGGCACTGGGGTAGAATGAAACTGTCTTTGTCTTCAGGTCATGGGTTGTCCCCAAAGGTGCTTTTTAAACAGAGGCAACTGGACTTCCTGTCTTCTGGTTGAGTGTTTGTAGGCAACAACCAAGAGAATGTCTGATGTATAGGATTTATTTTTGTTTTATGTTTTTATGGTTCAGGATTTTAGATTGTAGCGTTCAGATTTATGATCTAAGATGAGCACGCCATAGGAATGTTTAAATAAAATAAAATTGAAATGGAAATCACTGTCATCTTCCTTTTAATTGCCCCCATAATTCCCATGCAGGGTGGAGTCTAGGCAACTGTGAGCCTCGAAGTGAGTGTTTATGCTGGCCAGATGTCCTTCCTGTCTCAGTATGTAGAGGTTTCTTTCCCAGCAGATTTTATTCTCATTGTGCTCCCAGAGAGAGAAATATCTGCCCCACCCTAGATCAAACTCACACCCTCCTGATTGTGAGGTAAGAGCTCTACCTCTAGGCTTACCCCACCACACCACTCATGAAATGACAAGAAATAATGAAATGAAATGAAAATAGAAATTAATTCATAGTCATCTTAAAGAAGGGAATTTTTTGATTTTAAACTTGTTTTTAATTTAAAATATGATCCTGGAGCTTTCTTGCTAATGCAATCCACAAAGTGTGTTATCTGAAGGTATCAAAAAAGTTATTCTTCTTTTAATGTCAGTTGATTCATTTACTAAACATCAATACAATTAAACCCAGAAGCGAAGGGGAAAATATTCCACTTTTAGGCACAGTAATCTTTGCTTGCCCTTTAATGAATGCCTTTCAGGTTGCTTGGTGTGTATGTATTGCGAGAAAACGTGGAGCCTAAGTAGAATCATATTCACGGGTATTGAAAAAAATAGAGCAAGCAAATATAGATTGGTATAGGCACCATAGGTTTACGAGCTAATCCAGTGGCAAGGGTTGCTATCGTTATCTGCTTCGATTTAACTGGAAATAACAGAAGTAGCAATGATGTGCTTGCGACAGGTTGGCTAAATGGGCTGTGAGAATAACTTGGGAACAAAGGAAAGCTGCAGTGTAGATAATGGTACATGAAGTCTGAAGGAATGGAAAGAAGATCAGAACACTTATACTTCTTGGTGAAGCAAGGCCGGAAATTCAGAGCAAGCTGGATGAACACTTTATATTGAGCTGCTGCGAGAGGGGATAGAGTATAGGCGATGCTAACTTTTCTGCTGGCTGTGTGAATATTGGCAAAAATTTCAAATATTCACCAGGCTCAAGGTTGACTTCAGGCCTTATATCCTTCTGACGGTGGCGTAAAATGAAACCCCAGATTGCTAGGGGGCAAGAGGCTGATTCTGTAAATCACTTAGGAGGCTGGTTTGTGGTACAGGTATATATATCTATTGCATTATAACAACTACAACAACCGCAACAACAATAAAATATAACAGAGCAAATAGAACTGAAATACTATAAAAACTTACTTACTAGTAAAATTTCAAACTCAAACACAAAGCTATAAATTACAGTTAGCAGGGAAGAATAAACAGAGAGATTTTCTTAATGATATTTGCACTTGCATTTCAAATTCAGACAGAAATAAATGGCAACTTTATGTCCTCTTTTAGCCGATATTAGATTCATTTTAAGTCTCAAAGTGACAGAATCACGAGGTTGGCAGTAGATATTTATGGGGATGTTCAGTCACTCAGATCCATGGTTCCTACGAAAGTCTGATTTTTCAAAGGCACGCTGTCTTTGACTTTTCCTTAAGATGTTTTGGTTCTCATCCAAGAAGTTTTCTTTGGTTTTTGACTGAGCATGGTGGAGGATGTTGAACTCTTGATGAACACTCAAGGAATATAAATCGCCTTTAATCCTCTACTATTCATTCAGAACTGAAGAGCTTCTTGGAATAGAAGCAAACTGCTCTTCAAGAGGAAACAAAAATCCAGTTGCTTTTTGGAATCAAGCACCTCACTGGCAAGGACTCAATTGGCAATAGAAGTTGGATCTCCATAAAGGATTCTACCGATTATTAGCGCCTCTCTCGGTTTCTCAGGATTTAAGGCGACTTTGTAAGATAATACGGGAATACTTATTCTCTTCCAAATGTATTGTGTTAGAGATATCTATCACTTTTGATTCTAAAATGATTGCTTCTGATTTGAAAAAGGCAGGAAGATCATATTGTTATTTTCTTTCACTAGTTGGAAATGGCAAATTTCGTCGCTCACACTCGCACATTTTGCTTCTTTTGTAATTAACAGAGTAAAGCAAATTTAGTGGGTGTTAACTGATTAATTTGATGTTTTCTTTTTCATTTTTAGTATCTATCCTTTCTTATTCATTTTTTGGTATGCATTCCCTTCTTTTTTCTTTAAAGCAGACATTTGGAACATGATAGTAAAAAAAACAGAAGAGACTATGTTTTACTCCAAGTTTATGAAGTATTCTATTGACGGAATGCTTATCCTTCCTTTCCATTTCCCACATTCCTGTCAGAGTGAAGAAGTGATATTTTGTGCAATTAGGTTATTCTAATCAATTCTGCCATAATGTTGGAATTTAGCAGGTACATCAAATTTCTCGTTACTGTTGTGAATCCACAATAGACAAAATTCAAAGCATTTCTAATGCAATAAATAATGTAAACTCAGTGATAAATTCCTTCAGCTGTATATGAATGACACAATATTACTCCGTGATGTACGCATGAATATAACTGTACTTCAGATTTGGTATTCAATACAAAAATAAAGACTCCCCCAACCACTCATACTTTTGTGGCCTATAAATTGTTTTACTGGATGCTAAACCACAGTCCTTCAGAAAAAGTATCTGAGATCATAGGCAGGTAGATTACAGAAGTCATTTTTCATTGAAAAGAAATGCGGAGTGACATCTTTTTAATTGAGTTCATTAGCTTTAGGCAGGTTGGCCACTGAGCAATTGCACAGCACACAAAACCAAATGCCAGATTTGCCGCAGTCTGTGGTTTCCTTGATTCGCGGTTTGTTTGATGTTTCTTTTTTGGTCCATTTTGCTGGGTTCCACCAGTGTTAGTCAAAATTAATTACATTCAGCATCTATAGCTTTTTTTATAGTCAGAAATATTTCAGGAATACATTCCGACACAGCTGGTAACTGCTGCAATAGCAGGCCAAAAGCAGAACATTCAAGCAATAAAATGGCTATGTGACATGGATTTTCAATGCATGTACTCTAAATGAGGAAAGATTATTCTTCTCCTCTTTCTGAGAGGAATTCTGGATGGTTTGTACCATTAAAGTCTCCTATTCCCCTTGCAGCAGAGGGGTATTCAAGGTCAGTTCTGACAGGTTCTGGAGATCGGTAATGACTTTGGTAGTTCAGAGATGGTAAATACACTTCTGGTTGGCCCAGCCCCATCTATTCGTTGCCCTCCCAATCCCACGTTGATCGGCCGAGTCTTCTTTTGTTGCCTGCATAGGACGAATGGAGCTGGAAAGCAGGTAGTGGGATGGGGGGAATGGGGATTTTATTATCCTTCTCCTGCCATGCCCATTCAAGCCACACCCTAGAAATGGGGGGGGGATGGTAAAAAAATCGAATACACCACTGCCCTGCAGGTATAACATACTAAAGTTTGGGTATTCGGGGGCATTTCATATTGACAAAGGAATTATCTGAATTTCGCCATACCATCTCGCGCTCTCGCTCTCTTCGCGACCTTCTGCGATGAACTGCATAGATGAAAATGTTCTTGCTTGGCAAATGAATCTGGAGAATATTGCTAAGCAACTTAATTTCTAGTAGAGGAACTTTCATCAAATGAACTACACAATGCCAAGTCAAGACATGATTTCAAAGAACGTTCAGTGTAGATTTGACCTCAATCCCATTAGAAACTAACTGGCTTTAGCTATTGAAGAATAAGCTAAATGCCATGAGTTAAAAAATAATTCAATTGTGAATTTCTAGATATAGAAGACATAGAAACTCCCAAGCATGATAACAATTTTGGAAGATCAAAGATTTTCTTCCCTGAATATTGGGGAAAGAGACTAACACTTTTGCCAGAAGTCTCTAAACTGCCTTTTTAGAAGATTTGGGAATTTGGAATGGTGCGGAGATGGACCAGGCTGAACCAAGGAGGGTCAAATACAATCATCAGTCATGAATTTCATACAACAAGGAGATTTAGTTCAGCCAACCTGCAATTCCTTTAGATTCTATATCTACTGCCAATTTGCTTTGGGATGTTTAGTAAGTTCAGGTACTTGTGGAGAGCTGAAACTTGCAATAAATCTTCATATACTAATTTGAAACTGCCTGGATTTTCTGATTTCATCATAGTACTTTACATTATTGGTGTAATTGCCCACCTCTGCCATAAGGGTCTCAAGACAACTTGGCTCTAAGGCTGGTCAGCCCCCCAGATTTTAGAACAGATTGGAAACCAGTGGCATATTAATACTACCTTTTTTTTTAAAAAAACTGGAGAGATTCTCAGTGCATCGGCAGGTCATGTTGGCACCCACAAGTGCATTATCAGGAGGCAAACCTGGACTTTCTGAGTTATTTCTTATTGGAAGACGCATTTTTACTTACAATACCAAGAAGCTCTTTAACTCTGACAGCGATGGTAGGGGGAATTGGCACAGGATTTAATATTCTTGCAACACAGCTTAGTCATTTGCAGTTTCGTTTTAGAGAGTTGTTGGAACCACTGTGATGGTAGAGTAAATGTCTTCCAAAGAAACAGAAAGCTCCAGTGCCCTCGCTGAAAAAGCACTGTGGGCCAAACAATGACACTGGATGACTGAATCTGCTGCGCAGCCGTTTTTTAAGAAAAAGGTAGTATTAGATGATGACGTACACTGCGTTTCAGATCTGGGTCTATGTTTGGGCTGAGCAGCCTGTAGAGCCAAGTAAGTTGTTCCTGAGACCTTTATTGGGCAGACGGTGGCCATCACCATATGTAAAAGGCTACTAGCGAAAATCAGTAAGATGCCAAGGCAGTTGCAAGATTAAGTATAAAGATTTTATTGGCAAAGTTATCAGCTCTCCAGCAAGTACCTGAGACTACTGAACAGTCAAAGCAATATTAGGCAGGATAAGATAAGAATCAAAGGGAATTCAAGGGTGGGGCTGAACTTAACAAATCTCATTGTTGGTATGAATTCCATTGACTGATTGAGTATTTGACCCTTCCATTGGGTTCAGCCTGGTCATCTCCTGCACCAATAGTCCAAATTCCCAAATCTTCTAAAAGCAGTTTAGACTTCTGCAAAGGTGTTAGGTCTCTTCCCCAATATTTCAGGGAGGAAGATCTCCTTATTCTTTTCCAAAAATGTAGCTTGTTTGGGGAGTGTGTTATATGATGTCTTTTTATATAGAAGATTCACAAGTGATTATTTTTTTAACTCCATGGGCAATTTAGCTTAATTTTTCTTTTTTCCCATAGGGGGGGGGGCTAAAAAAGGGGGGGGGGGGGGGCCCCCCCAGGTTTTTTTTTTAGGTTTCTAAGGATTGAGTCAAATCACACTGGACTGCTTTGAAATCAGTCATTACTTGGGCATTGGTGGTAGTTCAGTGAGAAGTATCCATCTACTAGGGAAATTAAAGTTGACTTTAGCATATTTCTCAGATTCATCGTTGGCCCATTTGGAAAAAGAAACATTTTCATCTATGCAGATTCATCTGCAGAAGGTCTTATCAAATGATAACTTCGAATGGTTATGGCTGAATTCAGATAATTACTTTGTCGAATATGGACAATGCCCCTTTAGTACCACAGAACTTTAGTAGTGTTATACCTGAGGGCAGTGGTGGTATATATCAGATTTTTACACCAGTTCTGAGTTTGTGGCTTGATGGGCATTGGCAGTGAGAAGGATGAATGGTAAAATCCCCATTCCGCCCATGCGCACTAACTGGCTTTCCAGCTCCATTCTCCTATGCAGGGGCAACAAAAGAAGACTCCGATTCAACTGGGATTTGGAAGGCAGCGAATAGATGGGGCTGGCCAACCAGAGTGGCTATTTACCAGTTCTCTGAACTACTCAAAGTTTCCATTACGATTTCTCCAGAACCTGGTCAGAATGATGTAATACCACCTCTGGCTGCAAGGGGATAGGAGACTAAATAGGAGAAATAAATAATAAAGAATTCACTCCCAGAAAGAAGAAATGAATTCTTATCCTCATTTAGATTCACATGAGTGGTTGAAATCCATGTCACAATAGGGCCATTTGCGTTATTAGCTTTGATGGTTGCTGCTATTGCTTGCTATTGCACAGTAACACAGCTGCTGTTCTGGAATAGTTAGTCCTGAAATATTTCTGAGCTATTTAAAAAAAGCTAATAGATGGGAAATGTAATTATTTCTTGGACTAACAGGTGGTGGGAACCCAGAAAAATGGACAAAATGAACACACAAAACCGATCGGAAGAGGAAACCTGACAGGACTGGCGAAATCTGAGCTTGGGTTTATTTCTGTGGCAGTTGTCAGGTGGCACGTGTGGCGCTAAAGCTATGAACTGCAAGGTAAAGAGATGTCACTGGGCCGCATTTTCGTTTTGCAGGAAATATCTTGTAGATCACGCTGCGCTAATCTCAGAACGATCCCTGAGGACTGGTGGGTTGTTTTAGCATCCAGAAACAGTGTTTAGGACACACAGTGATGAGTGGGGGGGGAGTCTTTTTGTTTATTGAATACAAATTTGAGTAAGTTTTATATTTCATGCTGTTACATCACGGAAAGTAATATTGTGTCATTCATAACAGTGATGGAAATTGATCATGATGTTTACATCATTTATTTAATTGCATTAGAACATGCTTTTGAATTTGTCTATCTGTGATCACACGTAACGAGAATTTTGACTGTATTCCTGCTAAATTCCAATGTATGGAGATTTGATTTAGATAACCTATGCACTTAAAAAATATGCACTGTATTCCACTCTGACAGGATGGTGGGAAATGGAGGGAAGGAAGCATTCCTCTAATAGAAATACTTCATAAACTTGTTGGAGTTAAAACTAGTCTCTTCATGTTTTTTTTTACTATATGTTCCTGTCTGCTTTAAGAAAAGAAGAATCATACAAGAGATATAAAAGCTTTCCAAGATGAATAAACGGATAGACTTTACCTAAAAAGAAAAGAAAAACATCAAACCAATTAATTCAGTACCCCACTATTTTACTCTTTAACAAAGAAGCAAAATGTCATTTGAGCAGAATTTTGGCTTTCATAGTGGAAAGAAAAATAAAGGCAATATGATTTCCTTTCCTTTTTCAATTCAGAGACATTTTAGATTCAAAGTGATAGATATCTAACACAATAATGTTGGGAAGATAAGTATTTTCCTTATCTTACCAAAGTCGCCTAAACCTGCGAAGAGAGAAGGCTATAATCGGTAGAATCTTTTTGGCAGATCCAACTTCTATTGCCCAAATTGTTATCCCAGAGGTGCTTTTTTCCAAAAAGCAATGGATTTTTGTTTCCTCTTGAAGACATTTTTGCTTCTCATCCAGGAGCTTCTCTCAGTTCTTGAATGAATCAGTAGAGGATAAAGGGATTTATTGTCCTTGAGTGTTCATCAATAAGAGTTCAACATCCTCACCATTCAGTCAAACCAAAAGAAACTTCTTGTATTGGAACCAAAACATCTGTCAAGGAAAAGCAAACAGCTTTGCCTTTTGAAAAATCAGCTTCAGGACCATGATCTGGATGACTGAGAATCCCCATAAATATCTACTGCCAAACTCTTTCTGTCTATATTGAGATTAAAATGATTCTAATATCGGCTAAAGAGGACATTAAGTTGCACATTTATTGTCTGTCTGAAGTTGAAGCAAGTGCAAATATCATTAAGAGGTTTTTTGTTATTGCGCGCGCCTCGTGAACGTTATGTTGATGGCGTGTGTGTGTGTTGGTTTGATACAGTAGGTAGGTTGAAGTACAGTCGTTTGTTGCTCTGTTTTATTTTTGTGTTGGCTGTTGTTTGTAGTTGTAATTGCAATAGATATATATACTTGTTACACTTTATAGCCTCTCTAAGTGATTTACAGAATAGCTCTTGCCCCAGCAATTGGGTTCTCATTTTACCCACCTCAGAAGGATTAGAAGGCTAGTCAACCTTGAGGCCTAGGTGATATTTGAAATTTTGCCAATTGCACACACCAGCAGAAGTAGCTCGCACTACTGTACTCTAACCCACTCTGCACCGCAGCTCAATATAGTGCCTGTATATACAACGATCTTGCAAAATCTGATGTTCCGCCTTTGCGTTTCCAGAGAAGATAATAAAGATCTTTCTGAGATGCTTCTTCCCCCATCCTTCTTCAGATTTCAATTATGTTTAGCAGACTTATCTACACTGCAGCTTTTCTCTGCTGCCGCGTTATTCTCACAGACCCATTATAGCAACCTTCAGCAAGCAGCATCATTGCTTACTTCTGATTTATTTCAGTTAAATGAGGCCAAGTAACATGCAACTGCACTGGATAGCTTTGTACCTATGGTGCTATAAGTATATTTTGAACATTGTTCATCTAGGTTATTATTTTTCATGTTATCCTGTGAATTGATTTACTTGGAGAGCTCAGTTTCATAGCAGTGCTTACTTATCCAAGCAACCTTGAAAGCAATATTTCTAAATGGCGCAAAGATTTACTGTGCCTAAAGTGGATATTTCTCCTTGGTAAATGGGTTAATATGTATTGGAGTTAGTAATTGAATCATGACATTAAAGAGGAAATCTTTTTGATACTTCAGAAACCAGGTTTGTGGATCATAGCAAGGAAAGCTCCAAGGATTCATATTTTTAATTAAAAACAATTACAAATCGAATTATGCCTTTTTGATGATATGATTATTCTTGTCATTTTTTTCATTATTTTCTTGTCATTTATGAGTGTGTGGGTGTGGTAGCCTAGAGGTAGAGCTCTTACCTCACATCAGGAGGGTGGTGAGTTTTGATTCTAAGGTTGGGCAGATATTTCTCTCTCTGGGCACAATGAGAATAAATCTGCTGGAAAAAACCTTCTAATAGGGAGACAGGAAGGAATCTGGCCAGTAAACACTCACTTGTACAGTTGCCGTAGACTCCACCCTGCATGGGGATTATGGGTGGCATTTTAAAGAAGATGACAGTGATTTCATTTATTTCTTATTGTATTCTTAAACATTTTCCTATGGCATGCTCATCTTAGATCATAATTCTGAACAGCTACAAACTCGTAAAATCCTGAACCATAAAAACATAAAACAAAAATAATCTTAGTACCTCAGACTTCTCTTTGGTGTGGTTGCACAACACTCACCGAAGAACAGGAAGTCAGTTGCTCTTTTAAAAGCACCTTTGGACGACCGATGACCTGGAGGAGACAAAGAAGTGTTCATTTGACCCGGTGGCCTGGGGTAAAAAGTCAAATCTTCGATGGTTTTTGAGGGTTAAAAAGGTGGGTGGGGCTACTGGGTCCATCAGAGAAGAGAGCATGTTCCCTAAGGTTGGGGCAGCCGATAAAGACACATTCAAGTGTCCACTAGATGGTTGACATTGTCGGGGAAGAGACCTGGATTGTGCCTCTCCTATCCAAGCTGAAAGCTAGGCAGATATTCTTCAGAGAAGAGACTGCTCCTCAAATAACCTCGGTATTACACTCTACATGAATTAGCAGCACATAGTTATACAGACGGAAACTGGAATCAGTGCAATTGCACAGCTGTGATGTGTGTGAAATTTTGAAGCCCTTAGTATGGTGTATTGCAGTTGCATTCACCAGGCTGTAGTTCACAAGTGGTCTCAAGGCATCCAAATGTAAAGTGCAATTGCAGTGTACAATTGGGAAATGACTAAGGTCATTGAGTGACTCTCAGCTCAGGAAAAAAAATGTGTGAATCCATCTATACAAGACCACCACGGGCACACCTGCCACTTGCTCATTGAGTAGAAGCCTTAAGTCAGGGGACACCCCATATATGTGTATCTGTCATTCTGGAAGTTAAAACCTTCAGAGTTAAAGAGGGAACCTAAACTCACTCCATCTTGCAGTGGTTGGGGGTAGAAGTGGTTCCTCTCATCCAGATTCTCACAGCTCCAGGTATTGCTATTGCACCACTCATTACCTGTACAGGCAAGGGTGAAAATACATCACTGGAATATCAGTAGCATGCTGATGACAGTGCACCTTATCAATTTCAAGTGCACGTAGTAGTTTCATTGCTACATGTTTAAAGAGGGAGAGGCAACACACACCACACCCCCAGCTCCTTCAGGTACCCCATATTGAAGAGGTTTTGGCTATCTCCCCACAACATTACTAGAAACTAACCCACAGAAAGGAGAACACCACAAACAATGCTCTCCCTCCAACCTCCCTCAGCTGATCCAAAGGATGCCGATGTTGGCATGTATTAGAAGAGCAATGGAGGGCCAGAAATGGTTGCCACACTGTAGCGCTGGCGTCGAGCCCGGTCCAAAGTCATCCATTACTTTGCATTGCATTGCATGGATGCACATGACTCCCAAACAATTCCTGTGCAGGACTAATACGCAAAACACATAAAAATGTGTGTATTAGCAAACAGCGAACAAAACAAACAATGGAAAGGAATAAACCAGCATGCCCAATATTCCCACCAATGCCCATCCACTGAAGCAAGGGGGGAAGCCAGACCGATTTGTGTCTAAGCCTGAGAGTTAGTTTGTTGTGTGGTGTGTTTGTTTGTCAAACATGTAAAGATATTACAAGTATAAGTTATGACATAAACAAGAACAAGAATAATACAGATAAATGGTGACAGGAAGAAGGGACGGTAGGGCATTGCTAGTGCGCTTATGCTGTCCTCTTTAAGGACTCTTAAGAATGGGGTGAGACATTAGGCCATCCTAAAGATCAGGTCGTTTATGAGCCTTCAGGATATTAAGAGAATGGATATTCTAGTTGTGATCAAAAAGTCATGAGAGTCGAGAATCTCACTCAGAAGGGCTGGCACTGGGAGGCATAGAAGACATTTCTTGGCTCTGGATATATTGACATTTGTTGGATTGAGGATAAACTAGCATGTCAGTTACGTCAACTTTAATTGGTGGGGTAGATTGCTATGGGTAAAATTGTCATTCCCCAAAATTACAGGATCTATGCTGCGAGGTTTTATCAGTGAAACCAGTACTTGGCATCTTGCAGCTTGTGAAGCAGATAGTGTCACAAGAACATACAAAGGCACGCCCTTAACTTGATCAGTTAAACTACTGATGATCTTTAATAGCAAGAGAGCTCATTTGCTAGGAAGGGAGCTTAGAGCTATGAGGAATTTATATCTACTGATTAGGATGAGTAAACTGGCACACAGGGAACCTGTGCAAAGGCCTTGAGCAAGAGCTGTGAGACTACATAACAGGACCTCCAAATATGCACACACCTGATATGGGAATATCAACATTCACCATATTAGACAATATAGATGTCTAACAAACCAGGTGTCCAAGATGCATTGTCCATGGGAGACTGACTCATGAGATGATTTTCTCTCAATTCAGATCACACAATCTTCAAAGCATTGGAAAAAAGGACTTTGGCAGTCTGAGTAAAAGTTTAGAGCAGGGATCTCAACTTCATTTCATTGAAGCTGCATCAGGTGGTGTTTGACTTCCGGGGCTGGGAGGCATGGCCAGCGGTGAGCATAGCTAGCTCACACCATTTATCGAGGCTCATTTAGGTTATGATGCGCTTATAATTAGTTTATTGGGAATTGAGATAGTTAAGTGAGAATTGGGAGCTGTCCCCTTTAGGGAATAGCCTCATGGGGAAATGTAGTTAATGCTTCATGGATGTGTTCATTGTCTGTGGCTACATCTGTAATCTGATGGTCACATGAATTGGACCATTTGGTTAGGTTTGGGGGAGTTTCTGTGACTCTTGCTTGGGACCCAGCATCGTGTGGATGGCTCGACCCATTGCTCCATCGTTATGGGATGAAATTCACTATACTTTTCACACTATGAAGTCAGCTATGCAAAGATGTTTGAACATGGAGATGATCTCAAACATAACTGTGAGTCATACCTTGGAGGAATGCTCTTGTGATCCAATAAAGAAACTTTGTATGGAAGCCTTTGTAGAGGTTGGCCTGTCTGTCTTTTATTCAACCAGCAATTCTAAAGACCCAGCAGGACAGTACCAGTTCCCCAGCACCCTCAGAACAATGGCTCCTTACAGCCTCTGCTATGAACGGAGAGCATGGGCTCCCCAAGCTTCAATTTTTCTTGGAAGAAGGTTGCAGGAGGCTATCGACAGCCCAAAAGGAGCCAAGCAGGCTGTGTTCAGCCCTCCTGAGCTCTATGTTTTGTGGCCAGAATCACTGCAGGCCAGTACTTTGCTATTTCCAGGGTTGGACCCATGGGCCAGATCTAAGCACCCATAGACCGCATTCTGGCCCAGGGGGCTTGAGTTTTGAGTACCCCTGGTTTAGAGTAAAGGAAATTTGGGAACATTTACTTTAACTAGCCATGCACAAAACACTTTGGCATGTTATGGCCATTCTGTTCTGAATGTGAATTAGCATCCATCTTGAAGTTGAGGATGATTATATTATAGATTGAATTACATGAATATAGGACTTCTTTTTAGATCGAGCGAGGATTTAATGTTCTATTATCTCCTACAATAGGTTTTTCAGCCACCAGTTTCATTAGGTACTTCTCGCTGCCCCTTCATATGCTTCATTATCTTAGGTATTGATACCGAAGAACTAACTGATCTATATTTAAATTTTTTCATTTTCTTCTTTGGAAGGGATTCATTTAAGGGGGAAACATTTTTCATATAATCCTGACATTCCTACATTTCTAATTTGATCCCGCTTCAGCAGGGAGTAATTCAGATGCTCTCAAACTAGCTGTGGCATATAGCTGCAGGTAAAAGAAAGTCTTGGGAACAAGCTTCAGTAACCATTCATGTTGGAATTATCAGTGTATCAACTAGCTTTAGTTCTTA
Source organism: Laticauda laticaudata (assembly GCA_004320025.1). NCBI lineage: Eukaryota > Metazoa > Chordata > Lepidosauria > Squamata > Elapidae > Laticauda > Laticauda laticaudata. The sequence goes on along the minus strand of BHFT01043309.1, from coordinate 34,238 downwards.
GCAAGATATTTATACAGCACATCAAAATATATTGTCACAATTAACACAAGTTATATGAGCCACAAATATATGTAGTAGCTTTATTTCCAGTTCAGGTGCGATGGAGTAAAAATGATGTATTCAATTCGAAGCATTGTGTGGTTTGTATATCAGCTTGGGGATTTCCATCAAATGATCATTTACTTTCCTTTTGATCTCATGCACAATGACTCCCATACGGTGGTAGCAGATATGTGTGGTCTTTAGCAAAAATGTGATGGAAATAAGATCTAGTTGGTGGTGTTCATACTTTTTACTCTATTTAACTGAAATTTCATGATTCATTGATCGAATGACAACTATGTCTCCTATATGCTAGTTTGCTTTGCTGATCCCAAGTGGTTATGAAGAAGGCTGTGTCCCAAATATCACATTTTCTACTACTCTGAAATACCATTATCTCCACTGAAATGGAAAATATCAATATGTCGAAATGGTGGAATGTAGCGATTCAAATGTTTTCTATGCAGGAGTATGATATTCAGATGATTGAAGTCTATCTGAACAGCTTTTCTTTATTACTTCTGGGGATAAAGTTGCATGGCTGGAATAAAAAACTTTAAAAGTTCATCCATTTAGTTGATTAATACTGAGATAAGTCCTAAAAATGATATAAGCAACTAGAAATGTTTGCCTGTCTGCGACCAATAATACATCATGCATTATAATTTAATGAAGGTGACTCAATACCTGAATTTAATATCCTTGTCCTAGCCTCTTTTTAGCATTCATTCAGGTATTGGAACTAAGATGCCAAAAATCTAAAGATCTTCATAGTTAAATATTATATGTTGTTGGATTGGAAGGACAACCATTGTCTGAAAATTATAGCAAAATAAATGACAATCCTATTTCTTTCCTCTTATCTAAGATATCTAACATTTTAGTATTTCCATTTTCCACACCTGCTTATCAGCTGATCTAACTCTTCATTTTTTAAGTTTATGCTTCTCTATTATATTGCATTTCTTTCCTGTTCATGACTGCCATGGAAAAAAATCTATGGGCGGCTCTGAATTACATGTTATATGCCTAAGATAATAGTTAGTTCTGAAAATCTTAGATATTTTTCTAGGAAGGAAAAATAGTTGAGGATCTACAAAGACAGATGTGAGCAGATGTTGTCATGCTTGTTATACCCATTGCCTTGGTTTGAAAAGGGAAAAAATTACAGACACATCATGTGAAGCTCACTGTGAGTTTGACACTCCCTGATTATAAACCAATTTAATAAGACCTGTTAAAGAAATTGTTAAAGGCTTGTTTGATGCATAAATCAACTTTTCTAAGACCGCTAAAATAGCTTATATGGAGATCCTTCACTTGTTTTAGCTCAGCAATGCCTATAAAAACTAGCCCAAAACAATATGGTTAACCCAATGGACTCCAGAGTTATGTCTCTCCAATTCTAGTCCAGCACTGTAGCAAAATGTTCACAACTAGCAATAATGTATTAAATGGAAATATTCCTGAGGCTGAAAATCAGAAGAACAATTGAAGCAGTGGGAAACTGGAGCTCCTAGAGCCATTTGGTTGGTACAGTGGTTAGAAGCTGCAGTACTCAGGACTATTCTGACTGATGCCAGCTGCTAGCAGTTTCGACAGTTCAATTCTTCAGCTCAAGATAGACTCAGCCTTCCATCCTTCTCAAGGTCAACCGGTAAAATGAGGACCCTAAGATTGTTCGGGGGCGAATATGCTATCATCTGAAACCACTTATGAGAGGACCATAAACACTGTGAAGCAATTATATAAATGCTATTGCTACTTACTATTCTATACTATTATAAACAGCCGCTTTGCTATCTGCTACTACACTATTTGAATGTCTGGAGCTAATGCGTCTCTCCTATCCTTGTATTCAGTGGCAAATACAAATTCATTTTATTTCAGTCAGGGAATTTTCCAGTTCAAGTCAGAGGGAAAGGTTGTGAATCAATCCTTCAGATTAGAAAGCAACCATAAAGTGGAAGATCTATTAGACACGGTGAAAGACAAGGAAGACATAGCATATACTCATTACTTGCTTTCTTCTAAAACTTTTCAGATTGCATGGCATTAAAATACAGTCCTCTTGACAACCATTCAATATCCATGTCTCAGAGTGAAGCTAACAAAATGCAGTCCATATTGTCTCATTGGATGTTTTCTACCGTTTTATTCAGCTCCTCTTAAAGCTGTGAGCAATTACCTTTCTTACATAGGACATACCTTTGTTTGTTTACTCGAAAAAACGATGAAATATGCTTTTGGGGTAAGAGGGGGTCAAATCATGGCATCACAAGACAAAAAGTCTCTTGGTGCTAGCTCAGAACATGAGGAACTAGTGCTGCGTAATTCAAGTAATGCCTGATGTAAAAAGATTTGAAATATTATTCTACAACATTTGAACAGTAATCTAATAATGATGGTGTGTAATCTTAATATTTTGGCAGGAATTTTCTTTTTTCTAATTTCCCCTTTGGTTTACATAGGCCCAAGAAGCCTGTTTCTGTAAATTTGTGTTCTCTATGTTTATAAGTTGTTACACATTTTATTCCATTGTTGCTTTACACACTTAAATTCAATTTTCCTTGCTTCTTTTTAGAGATAGATGTCATTGACTGGAATATTAAATTAAAGTGTATGTGTGGACCCATGAGTGAAAAAAATCACCTCTTCAAAAGCTAGAGGAAAGGCAGTGTGCAAGAATCAGCAGAACTGACTACTGATAAAGAATGTATTTGATGACAATAGCACATTTCAATGTAGATAACTGGGAATAGCAGATGTAAGATAGAGCGACGGTTAGTGTGTCCAGGGTTTAATTGATAATTTCAATTTTTCAGCGATTTTTAAGGGGAATCTGCTACTTTTTTTCTAAAGAAAATTGTTGTTTCTTAGGAATATATTACAACTGTTGTTAATTAACCAATTTGCCTCTTTTCCCCTTTGTTTCTCTTGTTCATCCTTATAGAATTCCTGTGAGCCAGTGGTGGCGATTTCAAATTTTTTTTACTACTGGTTCTGTGGGCATTGCGTAGCAGGGAAAGATATTGGTAAAATCTCCAGTTCCAGAGGTGGTGGGTATTGCGGTTCTCTGAACTAGTTCAACATTTCTGCTATTGGTTCTTCCGAATGGTCATTAACCTTGCTGAATACCACTGCTGTGAGCCATTCCGAGCTTACTTAGTAATTACAAAGAGCATTTATATACCACTTTGCCAGTACTTTTATAGCCAGAGTGGTTGATTCACAGATTCTTACCAGTTCTGGAGAAACCAGTTAGCAGAATTTTGTAGTAGTTCGGAGAACTGGTGGTAACTTCCCCCAGGAATGGTAGTGAGTGGGAATGGAGATGTTTACAGTTTTTTGCCTTGCCATGCCCATCAAGCCATGCCACACACCAACCAAGCCATGCCCACAGAACAGTAGTAAAAAAATTGAATCCTACCACCGATTATTAGCCACTCTTAAGCAGTTTATAGAGTCAGCCTATTGATTCCAACATCCTGGGCCCTCATTTTAATGACCTAGGAAGGACTGGACGGCTGAATTCAACTGAGGTGGTGAGAATCAAACTGGTAGCATGTGTGGGCAGATAGCGTTGCAGTTACTGCATTTCTAACTACTGTGCCACCACAGCTCTTAGATGTTATAGGTGTCAAGGTGTTAGGGTTGAAATTGACATAATATTGTAGCCATTTTCTTGTCGGCATAGTACGATGATGCTTTTCTTAATTTCTCTTTTGCTGATATGGGGAAGGGGTTTAGGCTTGCCACATTCCTAAGAAGAGTGGAGATGAGGAGGAGTACGTTTCTGTAGCTAATTGGATCTTCATTCCTGTGAAGAACGACGAAGCTGACCTTGCTGAGGCTGCTGAAGTGAAGTTTATGGACACATGCGAATGTTAAGATTAATTCTGTTGAAGAATGTGTTTTGGGGGGTTGTTTCTAACTTCATCAATTTTATGTGGGGGTCAATTTCTACTATGCTTACTTTCATATTTTTTCTCAGTTCTTCCTTTTCATTGAGAAGAAACCGCCATTCTAACCTCCAAGCAAACATCAATTTTCATATTAATTCCAAAAAGGTTTATATGTACATTTATCTGTTCAGTATATAAGTTGTGTGTGTGTGTGTGTGTATTTTCTTAATTTTTTTGGAGTTTGATGCTTTTAAAGTTGTAAGCAATGTTTCGGCAGGAAAATCTCATCTGCCATTCATCGGTTGTACTGAGTTACACCAGCTTGATCCACCAAACACACCAAGACATAATTAGCAGGACCTAGTAAGACTGAACCAGGAGTCGATGGCGAACAGCTTGTCCTGCCCTACATAAGAGGCTACTACAGACAAAATCAGTTAAGATACTGACACAGGCATCACACATCAAGATGCCTGCACTCTCACAGAAAGATCTCCACACCGCAAGCCAGGCAAATGATGCACTACAATGACATGGGGATATATACCTGAAGGAAGCTGAAACACATACTATATATATAAACAGACAAAAAAATAGCAGCCACTTCCTGAGAAACCCAAAGACAAATGTACCTGAAAAACCGAAGATATACGAAATTCCCTGTACATCATGCCTTGGCCACATTACTTGGACTGACCAATAGAAGAATAGTACCTGCCTCAGAAGAACACAAAAGTGCAGTAAAAAAAGCTGGAAACACCTCTTTCACTAGTCCAACACATGAAAACCACAGGTCACAACAATCAACTCTCAATGGGCCTAAAACCTAGCCACTATAGAAAACCCCAAACCCACAGAATCATCAGCAGAAGCCATAGAGATTTGAAAAAGACATGACAGGCTTGAATAGAAGAATGATTCCAGCAGATGTCATCATTTGGAAACCTGCACTCTCAAATAGAAAGATCTCCATGCACAAAACAGACAAAACACCTGAGCACAAGAAGGACTCCCTCTGATGCTTCCAACTCAACACCCCCCCACCCAGGCCCCAGGCACCTGAGCACAGACAGACTCCCTTTGATTGCCTCCAACTCAATACACCCCCACACCTGAGCACAGACAGGACTCCTTGATGCCTCCAACTCAAAAACACCCCCACCAGTGCACCCAGGTTGAAACCAGCCTTGATAATGGCAAATAGCAGCTTGCTAATGAAGAGCAGCCGTCCTTTCACACAGAGCCAAGCTGCACTGGAAAGGCCTCAACACAAGAACAGGAGTGTTGCCAGCCATCAAAAGCACAAACAGACAGAAAGAACCAGAAACACAATCAAATCCAAATCCAAGTTCCAATGAACACAGAACCAGGCTCACTTAACCAATCAGAATGGGACCAGCGATCAAATTCTAAAACCAGATCTGTGAGACCCACATCCATTACAGAAGCCTGAGGTTGGGCAGATGAGATTCTGCTGAAAGTTGCTACAACTTTAACAGAAACTACAATTGACGTGGGATGAATACCCGAAGAAGCTAAAAGCACACACCACACACACACACACACACATACACACACCACACACACACACACTACACTAGCTTCAAAAAAAATAAAGGAACACGTTAACAGCCACATGTAACTTCCAAGTCGGAGTTTCACACTCTGTGAACAATCAAACTGTCCACTTAGTGAGTAACACTGATTGACAATCAATTGTCATGATTGCTGTTGTGCTAATGGATAGACCAAACAGGTGGAAAGCATAGGCAATTAGGCAAGTAACATCCCAAATAAAGAGGACGTGGTTCTGCAGGTGTTGACACCAGAACCACTTCTCCAGTTCCTATGCTTTCTGGTGATGTTTGGTTCACGTTGAATGTTGGCGGTGCTTTCACTCTAGTGGTAGAATGAGACGGAAGGTCTACAACCTCAACAACGGGCTCAGTAGTTGAGCTCATCCAGGATGGTTACGTGAGCTGTGGCAACGAGGTTTGATTGTGTCTGTCAGCGCAGTGCTCCAGAGCATGGGAGGCGCTACAGGGACAGTGAGGAGGCCATCAGGGGGACAACCCAGAATCAGGACATACTACCTCTGCCCTTTGAGCAAGGAGGGACAGGAGGAGCACTGCCAGAGCCTTGCAAATGACTCCAGTGGGCACAAATGTGCATGGCTGCTAAATCAGTCAAGCAGACCCCTGAGGGTGTTATGGGAGAGCCAAATGTCCTCAGGTGGGGCTGTGCTTACAGCCCAACACCCATGCAGCATTTAGTCAGAGTACAGCAAGATTGCAAATTCACTCATGGCCCCTTGTGCCTCTTCACAGATGATAATGAAAGCAGGTTTCACACTGAGCACGGTGTGACAGGCAGCGACAGGGTCTTGGAGACACCATGGCTGAGTAACATTCTGTTTTCCTGCAACTCCTCCAGCCATGACCCAGTTTGGCAGTGGGTTCAGTAATGGTGTTGGAGTTGGCATTTCTTTAGGGGGACGCACAGCCCTTTCCAATGTGCTCACCAGTAGGTAGCCTGACTGCCATTAGGGTCCGAGAATAAGGATTCTCAGACTCTTGTGAGTTGAAATCATATGCTGGTGCAGTTGGCCCTGGGTTCCTCCTTAATGCAGGACAGTGCAAGACTTCATGTGGCTGGAGTGTGGTCAGAAGTTCCTTTGCAAGATGAAGCATTAATGTATAATGGTCCCACCCATTCCCAGGACTAATCCAAACTGAGTCCATCTAGAACATCATGTCTATTTCCTCCATCACCAACACATGTTGACCCACAGGCTGTCCAGGAAGTTGCCGGGGGATGCTTTAGTCCAGGTGTCGGGTGGGAGATCCTTCAGGACGACCATCTTGCCACCTCCTCAGGAGCATGCCCAGGCAATTGTAGGAAAGGTCAATACAGGCACGTCGGAGGCCACACACACTACTGAGCCTCATTTTGACTTGTTTCTAAGGACATTACCATCAAAGTTGGATCAGCTGTAGTGTTTTTTCTTTTTAATTTTGAGTGTAACTCCAAATCCAAACCTCCATGGGTTGCTAAATTTGATTTCCATTGATAATTTTTGTATGATTTTGCTGTCAGCACATTCAACTATGTAATGAACAAAGTATTTAATAAGAATATTGTTTACTTAATAATATGTGCAAAATTGTATATTTAATAAGAATGTATTGTATACATGTACTGTATATTATTGTATATAAAGAAGTTTCTTCTATAAATGAATCCTACTGAATTATTTACTTGTGTGCCAGTTGGATTGCTGCAAACTCTGACATTTTCTTATAAAATGCTGATTTATTTCATTTGGGACAAAAATCCCTTAATACCAAATTCTTAACTTCCCATAAATGAAGTTTCATGCCAACGTATCTGCCAAAGTCATCAATCAGTGTAAGTTTTGGACGGGAGCTTTAAATACAAAACAACTCCATTTTTTCTTTCTTTCAAATCTACTGAAACAAATTCCTTAGTTTCCATCCATTGCTTCTTGTTCTACCTACAGGTGATTTGTAGAATAGATTGAACCCCTCTTCTTGGTGGCAGCCCTTTGATATTAGAATTCTTTGATGCAGCCCAACAGAATTTAGTTGAAAACAAGCTCTTTCCTCTTGAGCGGAAATGAAACTGCTCAAACAGCAGAGGAATAAAAGATCAACTCGTAATTGATATGATTCTGGAAAACTGCAACGGAAGGAAAACCAACCTGAATGTAGCATGGATGGATCACAAGAAGGCATTCAATCCCTTACTACATACTTAGATAATAAAGAGCCTAGAAATAACAGCACTGAATAAAATTGGGCCATGGCTATCAAACATCAAGAAATCTTCTATGCTATCCCACCTCCTTTACATAGACAATTTGAAACTGCACAGAAAAAGGCCATCTGAAATAGAATTCCTGCTCAACACTATCCCTTATATGCAGATAAGACATTCCAATGGTATTTGGACTGGAAAAATGATCTACTCTCACTATCAACTTGGGGGAAAATAGTGAGAACTGAAGGGATCAACATGCCTATGGAAATAACATCAAGGGTCTGGATGAAGAGGATCACTTCAAATACCCAATCATCCCTCAAGCTGACAAAATCAAGCACACTGAAGACAAGAAGGAGGTTTGCCTGAAAGCATGAACAGTTGGGAACCACAAAATAGACAAAGTAATACAAAATGAAAAAGCTAAGTGCTCTGGGATTGTCGAATTCAAACAGACAAACACCTGCCAAATAAGAGACCAAATGCAACAATTGTCCATAAGAAAGACAGAATAGTTTGGATAGTATAGGTTGCAATAGCTAGGAAGAGAAGAGACAGAATGAGAGAAAATCCTGAACAACTAGAGCATACAAAACATTTGCGAGACCAACACTCGAATACCGCTTATCAGTCTGGAACCCACATTACGTATCTGATATTAACACAGTTGAGAAAGTCCAGAAATATTTCACAAGAAAAGTTCTCCACTCCTCTACTCATTGCAGAATACCTTATGCTACCAGACTCGAAATTCTAGATCTAGAAAATCTAGAACTACTCTGCCTTCAGTCCGATCTAAGTATAGTATATAAAATCATACATTGCAATGTCCTGCCTGTAATGAATACTTCAGCTTCAACCATAACAACACAAGAGNTTATTTTTCTTATATGTATCCATGTGTTTATAATTATGTTTTTACTTATACCTATTATCTTGTAAGCAATTGACAAATAAAATAAATAAATAAAAATAAACAAAGACCTGCAGAAAGAGGGGAATAAGTATGGCCAAAGAAAAAAAAGATATTATCAACAGTATACATAGTCTTTGTCTTATAAGCATTCACACTTTGACTATTGTAGCACCTCTGTGGTCACATGATTAAAATTCAGATGCTTGGAAACTGGCATGTATTTTTATGAAATTTACAGTGTCCCAGGGTCCCAACCTAGAAATAAGGAGAAATTTTCTGAGAATGAGAACAATCAACCAATGGAACAGAAGTTGCGTTCGGAAGTTGTGGGAGCTTCATAAGATAGATAGATGAGATGGAATATTTTATTGGCCAAATGTCATTGGACACACAAGGAATTTATCTTGGTGTAAATGCTCTCAGTATACCTAAAAGAAAAGATACATCCATTAAGAATCAAGAATCATAATGTACACCACTTAATGATAGTCATAGGATACAATCAGCAATTAAATCATACTAGGAAACAGTCAATATAAATTGTGAGGAAACAAGCAACAAAGTTACAGTCCTACAATCACAAGTGGGAGGGGATGGGTGATAAGGTGATATGAGAAGATTAACAGTAATAGTCGTGCACACTTTGTAATAGTTGAACAATGTTGAAGCAATTATTTGTTTGGCAGAGTGATGGCTTTCGGGAAAAAACTGTTCTTGTATCTAGTTTTTCTGGTGTACAATGTTCTCTAATGTCATTTTGAGGGAAGGAGTTGAAACAGTTTATGTCCAGGATGTGAGAGGTCTGTAAATATTTTCACAGCTCTCTTTCTGACTTGTGCAGTATACAGATCCTCAAAGGAATGGAGGTTGGTCGTAATTGTTTTCTCTGCAGTCCAAATTATCCTCTGAAAACTGTGCCTGTCCTCTTGGCTTGCAGAACCAAACCAGACAGTTATAGAGGTGCAGATGATAGACTCAATAATTCATCACTGGAGGCTTTCAAGAAGAGATTGGAGTGCCTTTTGTTAGAAATGGGGTAGGGTTTCCTGCTTCGGTGGGTGGTTGGACTAGATGACCTACAAGGTCCCTTCCAACTCTGTTAATCTGAAGGGTCATGTGATCACCATTTGTGACTTTCTGAGAAGCAAACTCAATGGGGAAGCCAGATTCACTTAATAACTGTTACTAACTTTACAAATGCAGTGATTCAGTTAACAACTGTGGCAGGAAAGGTTACAAAATGAAACAAAACTCAATAACTGCCTTGCTTAAGACCCGGTCCCACTACACTTACGAATGCAAAGAGGATGTAAAACGTTAAAAAAAGCTTGCCATCTGTTGGAAAAGGCTATGCATCCGTTGTGTACTCAGTGCATACGTGTTTCATACGCTCCATCCATCGAGCATCCGTCCACTGCAATTTCATCTGCACAAGAAGTTTTGAGCTACACAAAACTTTGTGAACAGATGAACTTTCTGCCGTGTACGATGTACATCCACGACATAGATAGGCAACAAACGTTCTATGTCCGTTATCATCCGTTAAACCTCTGCTGTATCCTCTCTGCATCCTCTGGCCATCCCCTCAACTCACATCCTCTGCAGCTGAAAACGGAACGAGGGAGGAAACAAAAGGTACATGGAACATCCACACAGCGTTAGTAGCACAGAAGAAGGACACCTAGCAGACAACCGATATTTTCCATAAAAAGGGGGAGAAAATCATCTGGATCACTGGGATGGTGGAGTGGACCATAGCAAGTTCCACTAATGGTTGCACTGGAGGTTTATCTAGTCCGCACAACTATCCTTATTAGATCCCAAGCATGCAAAGCTTTAACCATTTTTTCAATAGTTGTCACCAACACTTTATCAAGTAAAAAAGGGTTGGAACAAGAATAAGTTATCTTAGCTAAAAGATAGAATACTTTATTAACTTTCTTAGGTTGAAACTTTATGACTTTATAAATAAGCAAAAATGAACAATTAAATTGTATATAAGTGTGTTAAAGGGCAAAAACTTATAGCTTAGGGTAAAATCTTTATGACTGGTAGTTAAATAGCAAAATGGAACCAAGTAGAAGTCGTGCTTAAGCACAGGAATAAACTTTAAAAGTAAACAACTAAGTTCTGACACTATTCTCAGTCACTTATGAGTCATGTCCATGGTCTCAGCTGTTAAGTGGGCAGGGACTGTGGAGGTGCTGTGGCTTGATGTGCTGGTTAGAGTTCATTGAGGTGCTTGGCCTGAGGGTACAACAGGTGGTGGTGTGTTCAGAGACTATCCGAGAGCATGACTCAGTCCCGTGAGGTTGAGAGGCCCTTCATCAAGGACTTGAGAATTGTCCAGGCCCAATACTGATGACAGATTGTCCATTGACGGGCTTGGCTGTGGGGTGGAGGAAGGGTTGGGAGGAGTGTAGTGGGGTGTCTGGTCTGCACGCTGGGTGAGGACTGGCATTCTGTGGCACTCCGATGAACCTGGCCTGGACTGGGAAGTTCTGCTCTGCTGTGGGAAGTCCTGTAGTCGTAGCCTTGGTAAGTGAGGGCTGTTGAAAAGCCATGGAAGGGTTTGTGACATCGCCTGGCGGTGGAGGAGCAGACCTTTTGGAATGGTAGGAGCAGCTTCAAGCTGGGCTTGAAGGTGTGCATGAAGTGCTGTTGATTTTCTGCTTCATCACCTGTTACTGGGCCTCAGGGCAGGTCCCTCAGGGCTGGCTCACGTAGGTGATGAAGGTGTTCCGCGGCAAGGATGCTCTGTCCAATGTGGACCAGCTGAGAAAAGAAGTTCTGTGCTGGTCTTCATTGTGTCCTTGATCTCCAACAGCACACTTGTGGTCCTGGTCCTCCACTCTGCATGCATCCTCTGGAGCTGGGGGTGGGGGTGGCTGCTGGCTTCTTCGCTCCAATTTGTGACAGCAGGGCATCATCCTCCCCAGGATCTCCAAGTCCGGCCGCATGGAGGAGTGCAGGCTGTCGGGGGGGTCTCTGCTGTGGGGCCCTCTGAAGACACTGCCTGGACAGGGTAGCTGGTTCCTGACTGAAGAAGACTGGCCTGTCCGTGGGCTGTCTGAGGGAGAAGGGTCTCAGACGGGGCTTGCTCCTCGGTGGTGAGTTCTCACCCTCCAGGAAACTGCACTTGGCCATGACGTCCATTCCCGGTCAGTGAGCTTGACAGCGGCCATGCCGGATTTCTTGGGTGTAGCTTGTGCCATACCCAGGTGTGTACATGTGCTTCCACCATCCAAGGTAGTATTCTGCAAGACTCTCTGCTTGGTCTCATCTGCTCACAAGCTGCCTGCTTCTTCTTTTGGTGTCCTGATACAGTCTGTGACCTTTCTCCGAAGGTACTTCGTTCTCCTCAGCCATTCCAGCACTGTTTCCTCATGCTCCTCGGAAATGGTGTACATGTTTTCTCTCTCCTTTCTCTTCCTTGCCTGCTTCCTCCCTCTGCCAGGGGATTCAGCAGGGCCTTCAGAGGCTTGAGCAGCAGGGCCTTTCGGCTTAGCAGCAGGCCTTAGAAGCAGGTTTTGGAGGGCTTTGGGGCTTTGTGGGCTTGGGGCTGGTCCACCAACACAGCAGCAGCAGCAGTACAAGCAAGCTTCAGAGTCAGTGCTGGGGGTGGATGCTGGTTCTGGCCTTCTTCACCTTGCCAGGGCATTGAATGAGTAGCACGGGCTTTCTCTTCTTGCCTGACTGATGAACTATTGGTGTTCCTGCAAAGATGTATGTGGCAGCAAGTCTTTCCCCTGTGTGCTGACTGCGTGCCGTGCTGCATGCCTTTTATAATCCATGGAGCTGAACACAATTCATACTCCCGCGTATGCGCAGTGAATGCTTTGCATCCGATATACATCCGTGCGGCATCCCTTTGTTTCTATAGGCGTCCTTATGCATCCGCTTCATCCGCTAATGCATCCGCCCTTTCTGCTATGTGGTCCGCTTTGAAATTCCTTCCCCGGAACCCCTTCAGAGGTGTCATCTGCTTCCATCCGCTTTCATCCGCTAGGCTTCCGATGAACATCCATTTAACATCCCTGATACATACTACCCACGTCCATTCTTTTCTTTTCTGTTCTGTTTTTGCAAATTTTTTCCACTTTTTGGAGCGGATGACAACAGATGGAGCCACCCCCGAAATTTTGCTCATCCACTGTGTCCTTTATGCATACATTTTGCATCTGTCGGCCAGTAGGACCGGGCCTTTAGCAACAGAAATTTTGGGCTCAATGGTGGTCCCAAGTCAAGCACTACCTAGGCTCCCTGAGTATCATCCCAAAACAACTGGAGCACCACATGAACACCATTGGCATTTACAAAATCATCTTCAGTCAATAAAATAAAATAAAAATGCCAAATTCAAGTTTAAACTTGTTGGCTGAAATCTTTGACGAACCATAATAAATCACAATGTCATTTCCACAGCCCCGTCAGTGGTATTGTGCATGTGAAGGAAGGCAAAACATGGGTTGTGTTGTGCAAGATATATAGACATTGATGCATTTTATAGATGAAGTGAAGGAAGAATTCATCATGGGGATGAGATTTTAACATTTTTTTGTTCAAAAATATGGTTTTGTCATAATGGATTTTCTTTGAAAGTAAATATTGTTCTCTTAACTTAGAATTCCAGCACATACTTAGAAGTGTTGGAAGCTGAGAAGACAATAAATAGTTGCTTCATATAAAGCAGGAGTGTAAAACTCGATTTCATTGAGGGATTGTGTTTGACCTTGGGGGCCAGGGTGGGCATGGCAAGGTGGGTGTGGCCAGCTTGACGTCACTCGTTTCAGAGGTACCTGTTGCAGCCCAAGTGCTCTGCCAGCAAAAACGGAGCTCAGGAGGGCCGCATAGAAGCGTTAATCAGGCTCAGAGCTGCTTAGATTGCTCAAGGTTACCTACTTCCTGCCAGCACTTGTGACCCACAGATCTAAATATGTCTACAGTTATAGTCTATATCTAAACTATCCAGATGGAACATTCTTTCCAATACAGTGCACTTCAATATTTATTTATTTAAAATAAGAGTTTTCTACTTATTATTTACTGGTCTTCTCTAAGTATGTTACAATGATGTTATGAAACAATGTCAAGGAATAAAAGGAAGCCATGAAAACACTGAAACATGTGACCAATTAGGACTGGAATGCTAGCAGAGAGGAAATAATTGACGGATTTGGTGCAACTTCCATTAACATTTGCATAAATCATCCCAAGTGGTAGCATCTGTGAAGATTGCAGTAGCTTGGGAGCTGGTGTAATTGAGTTGTTTAGAACTTTGTCTAATAATACCTTGGACTTTGAACCTGGTTTAGTCACAAAGAGGCAACCCATGTATATATTTTAATATAATTGACAGGCCAGTTAATAACCTGGCCATTGTATTCAGCATTAATTGTATCTTCTGAATCAGTATCAAGGACAATTTTGCATGAATTGTGCTAGCCTAACTCTTCCTTTACCATTGGCCACTTAGGTTTAATGAAACAAGGTTGGCCTATAAATGAAATAGTTTCTGGCTGGTATATTTTTCATTTTCATTTCACTGAAAATGATGCTATAAACCCTTCCACTCTTTCAAATAGCCTGTAAAGGGTATAACTGCTTTGGTTCATAACTGTTTTTTTCCCCAAAAAATCATTCAAAGCAAAATTGGGTCATTTATTTTATTTTGTGGTTTCAGGTCAAATATGGAAATTACGCCTTTGTTTGGGATGCGGCAGTTTTGGAATACGTTGCTCTAAATGATCCAGATTGTTCCTTCTACACTGTTGGAAATACTATTGCAGATCGAGGATACGGAATTGCTCTTCAGCATGGAAGCCCCTACAGAGATGTCTTCTCACAGAGGTATTGTTGTTAGAAGAATAACAAAGTTGTCTAAGACTTTTGGTTTTGTTTGTGCCAGAAAAGATATCACCTTTTTTATACCTGAATGCATTGGAGCATAATTACAATGGTACCATAAGAACAATAAAGCTGAGGATGGCTTATATGGTAGTTGACCATAAAACAGCTCAACAGAATCATGCTGATTTTGATTGGGGGTAAGGATGGGAATTGTCAATGTTTTGCTAGATTTTTTAAAAAAACATTCTTGTATGTGTTCAGAAGACAATGGTAAAGAGCTGGAACGCATAGTAAAGGGACAGCAGTAGAGAAGATTATGACAGTGGTTCTCAACCTGTGGTCCACAGACCTTGGGAGACTACAATGTTATCATAGAGGATCAGCAAAGGCTTGAAGAAATGTTATGTTTTAAATCTTGAGTTAAGTCTTGGGGGGTCCATGGCCCTGATCCACAGCTACAAAAAGTATTTAAAGAAAATCCATGGTGAAGGAAAGATTGAGAACCATTGGGTTATGAGGTTAGATTTAAAAAGAGACAGAGTTTTGATTGTACCATCATTAAAATCATCTTTCCTCTTTGGACTGTATCCTTATGGGTGCTCAAATACTTTGACAAGTTGCCTTATGATTTCTTGCATTAACATGGGAAACTTGAAACATGGATCTTGCCTCATCCAGATCTCAATATTGTAACTGTATTTTACTCACTTTGTTAAAGATGAACTGGATATCAGCAATGGCTAATCCCAGCTCTATTTGAAACAGTGGTTCAAAATTATAAGGTCATGTCAATGTGCTTTCTGGAAAAGAGAAAGGAAAAAGCTCTATCAAGGGCTGGTGTTTATATAGGACGACCGCAAAAGAGGTGCATATAGATTGTGAATATAGATTTCTAGAGGTTTCTTTAGGAGTGAATATAGGTTTTGTGGATATAAAGGTTGACCATGTATTGGCATAATATGTGAATGGACAAAGGATAGTTTATTGCTTCTCTGGAATCTGTAAAAGGACTTTATATGGTAGTATAAATTGAATTTACAGACCTTGCTTTAGAATTTAGAGCCGGTATTTGGATTAGAAGATCTCCAATGTTCCTTCCAAATCTGTTATTCTATTCCTATTCTTATTCTATTCTATTGTTGATATTGTGCTGTCAAAATAGTTAGTTAGTGCTATTGTTCTATCACTGTAAGCCAACACATCTATAACACAGAGGACAACAACCAAGATGGCATCATGTCTATTGCTAATTTTTGGCAGTACTGGAAAAACATGTAAGAGACTAATTTCTAGTGGGTTTGGATTGCAGCATTGATTTATGGAATTAATACATTAGTCAGATTCTACAATAAAATGACATATATAACAGAAGCCTGTAATCTGGACAGCAGTCATTTCAAAAGTAGGGGATATGGAACTAAGTAATTAATTCTTGTTGTGTTGTTTATATTTTCTAAATTTACCTCATAAATATTCTTATCATTTTAATTGGGATGGTGCTTATATGGTTATGCTTAGCCCTTTTGTATATTGCTTTTGTTAGAGTCTTGCCTGCAATAAATAAACAACAGCAAATTGGAAGGATGAGTAGGCACAAAAAAGCAGAACGAAACCTGAACATCTTGAAGTTCAAACCATAGCTTTACTTGTCTCCCATAGAGGTGTAAATCATGCCCTTGAATAAATTTTGCATTGTCTCATGCCTCTTTTCTAAACTGCCCTTAGAAATATGCATATATTATAATATTAGCATATATTGTGCCACAGCAGCTTCACCGTGAGGTCTCATGCTGAGCAGCCATCATTTTTTATCATATTAAGATTGTAATCTGTGTTACAAGTCACTGCATAGCGCAGGGTGGCTTTATGTGTCTTGTTATTATGTTGAATGTTTAGGTTTTTCTCAGACTATTCTGTTAAACAAGGAAGTCTTTTATGTGACTCTGGAAACATTATTTTCAACAGAAATGGATTAAAAAAACAGCAAAAGGTATTTCTTGTACTGCAGCTTTATTAAGTTTATCACTTTCAGCCTGTTTAACTGTCCTTTGTTTTCATGTGATTTATATCTGCAAAATACACAGAAAGTAAGATAATTTTTTACCTGTTTTCTTTAATCGCCTTGCTCTTTTTTCTCATCTGATATCTTTAAAATTTATGAATTATATTACATTACATTATTGTCAGTGTTCCAAGTAATGCATCTATAGAAAGTAGAACTCTGAGGCAGGGATGGTATCTGACTGGTATAACTACCAGTTCGGTGATTTACGTTTTGCACACATGCGTGAAGTGTTGTCAGCTTGCAACCTGGACAGCTGAGCAGCACTGCGCACAGGTGTGCAGCATTTGAAAAAGCACTTTTTTCCTGCTTTTTCAACCGCAGCTATGCTGCGCAAAGCAGCTGAGGTTGAAAAAGCAGGAAATAAAGGTCAGGTAAGAGCAGGGGTGGCATTCTACCAGTTTGCACCTATTCGCTAGAATAGGTTGTTAACATTCTAAGCAGTTCAGATAACCAGTTGTTAGAAGAAATTACTGGCCTAATCCTGTAAGGAAGGCAGGAAGGAAACATTCTGGTGTTGCTTACAGAAACTGCCTCTCCGTTAAACCTTTTTACATTCTTGGCAGGACTAGACTTCCTGTCTCAGGAACTTCTCTGGAGTTTTTCCCCCCCTCCTTTGCTGGTACTTTGCTTGTGTGGAGTGACCATTTAAAGTTACAATGGCACTGAAAAAAGTGACTTATGACAATTTTTCACACTTACAACTGTTGCAGCATCCCCACAGTCATGAGAGGCCAGGCGAGGACATGCATGCCTCGATGTGAGTGATATTGAGTTGGCCATGCCCATCCAATAACATGGCCACCAAGCCATGTCCACCCAGTCACATGACCACCAAACCACGCCCACCAGCTAAGCCATGCCCATAGAACCGGTTGTTAAAAAATTTGAATCTTACCCGTGGGTAAGAGCCCAGGCGGGCGGATGGGCCAAAACAGCGGCAGACATAGAACCAGGTCTATGTCTGCTGCTCTTCAGAGCTACTGGTTCTACAGAACCAGACAGAACCGGAAGAATCCCATCCCTGCTCTGAGGCAGGCAAATTCCTCAAAGAACAGTTTTATTAAATACATCATATTTGCACAACTGGTGAAAGCCAACTTTAAAAGTTCCCAAGGCTTTCACTTAATTAATAATTTCCCCTTTCCCACAAGTCACTAGTCATGCTTTCCAATCAAGGTGCTGGCTGGTTGCTTGGTTACTTCACTCTTCCTCTGGCTAGCCACCTATGAGAATGTCCTTGGTTCCCACAGGAAGTTTTATTGTTTTGGCTACAAAACCCCATCTAGCTACTTTCTGCCTCCCTCTATTGTGTGGCAACCCTGAAGCCTCCAAGATGGTCTCAGCCAGGTTCACTTGAGGGTTGATAATTATAGTGTGTGTGTGTGTGTGTGTGTGTGTGTGTGTGTGTGTGTGTGCGTGCNGCCAGGTTCACTTGAGGGTTGATAATTATAGTGTGTGTGTGTGTGTGTGTGTGTGTGTGTGTGTGTGTGTGTGCGTGCATGAGTGAGTGAGTGAGAGTGTGTGTGTATCTCCCCTATATTATCTAGTTTGGTCCTTTGTTATTCATGTCTAGCTGAACTGCATTTACTGAAGCAAAATGCAATGACCTATACTAGGGTTTTCTTATTATAATTCAGGCTGTACATATTCACAATTTTATCTGATCTAAAATTAGCTTTTTAGTGGCCCAGGGATGTCAAACTCATGGCCCATAGGCCAGATGCATCAACTGCTAGCCACACCCATTCCCCATTTAGCAAAGGAGGGAAGTCATGATACATTACATGATGACAATGTGACTCTGTGAATTTGACACCCCCCTCTAGCCAAGGGCACAAATATTGATAGATCCTAAAGGCTGAAAAATTAAAGAGAATTTCAATGGAATATTCATGTATGGTATATGTTACCATGCAAGTACATGGATAATTAGCATCTTCAAAGCATATAGCATTTTTATATTCAAAGCACATGCATCATGGACTCTATCTTTTCCTGTTCACTATTCATATTTTTCCTATAATTTAGCCAGGAATGGACTATTCATAAAACGCACATGTATCCTTTCTATACATTTGGAAATCTATGTAGGGTGCAGATTTTAATCGGAAAAAATATTAAATTTGCATCCAGGTACATTAGTGTAGCGGCTTACTTAAAATTGAGAGCAGATGTTTGAGAGAACTCTAGAGTTAGAAGAGACTAAAGATGAGAGTTATTAGCATAATGAGAAAATAATTAGATGATCAGTATTGAAAACTGAGCCTTAAGAGACCAACCATAGTTGCAGAAAGGGCCAGTAGGAGTGTTGCTGATTATAAAGTGGAAAGCAGTTTTTAGCAAGCAGATGAATCAATGGGAAGCATTCTTGTGAGAGAGGGTTTTCATAGCTCCCTTGGCACAGTTTTCCATGACTGCTCTCATGTGGGTTTTCCAAATCATCCTTTGCCTCTCTGATGAGGAAGTTGAATCGCTGCCTCTGAATTCTAAGTAGCAGCAAAAATATATATTTTTTCCCTCAGTGGAATGAGCAAACATTCACTCCAGTACTTCTAATTCTTCCATGTGAATGAGATCTGTTTAAAATGCATCCATGAGTCATGCCTCCCCTCGTTCTTAAGATAAGAGGAAGAAAAACATGCTTTCTTTGATATGAAATACTGGGAGTCCACCACCCTGTAATATTGGACCTATGTGACCATGACATATTGGACCTTTGTGACCATGACATAGGACAGGGATGCAAATTCGATTTCATTAAGAGTCACATCAGAGTTGCGTTTAACCTCAGAAGGGCTAGGATGAGCGTAGCCAGGTGGGCATGTCCAGATTGATGTCACTTGTGTCAGGGGCGCCAGTGATGACCTGAGCACTCTGCCGGTGAAAACGGGCTCCTGAGCTCCATTTTGGGTGGGACAGCCTCCTGCAACCTTCTGCCAAAGAAAAAGAGCTCAGGAGGGCCACAGCCCTCCTGAGCTCTGTTTTTGCTGGCAGAGGCACTGTGAGCCTGTCCTTTGCTATTTCCAGAGCGATCCCATGGGCCAGATTTAAGCACCCTGTGGGCCGGATCCAGCTCCTGGGCCTTGAATTTGACAATCCTGACATAGGATCTTGAATTGTGGAAAAGGCTTAGACTAAGAAAGGGATCTTTCTTTCTGACATGGGCAGAGGTTCAGTCCAAAAGCTGAAGGTTACATGGCGAAGGAATTCAAGAAGGGGAAAGGTAGTATAAAATTTGGATGAAAATGTTCAAAAAAAAAAAGAAAACCAAACTGAAGAAAGCAAACAGACTGGAATACATAGCTAGAGCAGTGATGGACCCCTGAAATTTCAGAGCAACGTATTTTATGTCATGTCACATCATGTCTCATAATGTCATGTCGCATTATGTTATGTTACTGCAAGTTCCTAGAGCCTCCCGGGAGAAATAAGAAGGTTTTAAGTAATTTTTCCACAATCAACTTGCATCAAACATTGTGTCAAGCCTGAAAGTGACTTATGTGTAGCCAGTTTATTTTGCCCTATAGTCTAAATAGATTTCATCACTTGGAAACCTGACACATTGGATGCATGTATTGATGCATTGACAATACATATAGCAATAGCACTTAGACCAAGAGTGTCAAACTCAATTTCATTGAGGGCCATATCAGGGTTGTGTTTGACCTTGGGGGGCCAGGGTGGGCATGACCAGCTCAACATTTTATTTTTATTTCTTTTTTGAATTTGTCAATCGCTTACAAGATAATCGGTATAAGTATAAACATAATTATGAATACATGAAAGTGATACATATAAGAAAAATAAAAAGAAGCAGTAGGACAGGGACGGTAGGCACGTTGGTGCGCTTATGCACACCCCCTACAGACCTCTTAAGAAAGGGGTGCAGTCAATAGTAGACAGTCTAAGGTTAAAGTTTTTGGGGTTTGGGGAAGAAACCACAGAGTCAGACAGAGTATTCCAGACATTGACCACTCTGTTGCTGAAGTCGTATTTCCTGAAATTAAGTTTGGTGTGGTTTATCTTGAGTTTGTATCTATTGTATGCTCTTGTATTGTTATGGTTGAGACATCACTCATGTCAGGGGCACCTGTGGTGGTCCAACCACTCTGCCAGTGAAAACGGGCTCCCGAACTCCGTTTTCAGCTGCAAAGACTTCCTGCAACTCTCTTCCAGTGAAAACGGAGCTCATGCCCCCTCCCCCGAGCCATTTTTTCTGGCAGAAGCACCACAGGCTGGTTTGTTTCACTGGATCCAGCCCCCAGGCCTTGAGTTTAACACCCCTGACTTAGACTTATATATCACTCCATGGTGCTTTAAAGCACTCTTTGAGCAGTTTACAATATCAGCATATTGCCCTCAACTATCTGGGTCCCCATTTTACCAACCTCAGAAGGATGGAAGGCTGAATCAACCTTGAGCCGGTCAGAGTTGACCTGCAATACTGTATTCTAACTGTTGCATCACCATGGCTTTTACCATATATGGAAACCCCCCCCCCTCAAAAAAATAAATTGTTTTAATTGTTAAATACAAAAGGGTATTTAATGGAATAGGCAAAATGACAATGAAAAATTTTCTTCCCAGAATGTTACTCACACATTTTTAATTCATAAACTACTGAAAAGCATGAGTTTGTCTTCTGTTGGGCTTTAAATTTTTTATTGTTTGCGTCCTCTACTTACAGCATTTGGCAGAAATAAGATTGGGTGACTGAATATGGCATTGCAGTCTTAATTTTAAAAGGATCAGATAACTCTGGAACTAAAATGCCATTTTACCCAGCATCATTATCTTAATTTAATTTGGGGATGTCTTTATGTTCATATACTACCCCAGCTAGAGATGTTATGGTTTCCTTTCTTCTCCAAGAGGGAACTGCAGTGTTTTTTTTTTGTTTGAAGATTACTTAAACTTCATTAGGCCATTTGTAAATTCCATTAAGATAATAGAAAGAGATGTGAAACTGGAGGTAATCATTAATAAAACAAGTTACACTGGGGAAATACTTTGCTTGGACAAATTTTGAGGTGGATTTTACAAACCATTGGCATTTCAGGGTAAGAAACACATTAAGCCTAATACAAATTAGCCTAACTGTTCGATTGGGGAAGAGAAGAGAAATGCTGGAAGGATTTTGTGACTCATTTGGAAAGTCTTAAAGAGATCAGAATAATTCACTGAGTTGGTGTTTGCCATTAACTTTCCTCTAAAGGGATTCCTTTGCATCTTCTGCCTCTGTGCACAGTTTAATGAATAGTGCGGAAGAACATTCTGAGTATCTGTACATGCTTGCTTCCTTGTATTTCTTCAGGATCATGCGATACAACTAGCTTAGTAGTAAACATTGAATATACCTATCGCCCACCTGAGCGAGCGCATTATTTTTTCCTACTCTTACTCCTCCTTTCTTTAATGGACATGCCTCTTTTTCTTACTCACAGATTTCCCTCCCTCATAATTGACTCACTATACTCCAAACAGTCTTTCTCTCTCCAAGTGTGGTCAGACTACAAGTTCTAATATTTGTAGCCACTAAAGCCAGACTCTTAAAATTTGGAAAGCTGTATCTCAACAAATCTGGTTTGGAAATATGAGCACATAATTTTCAACAATGTCTTCCTCAAAGCAAGCAATAGGTAAAAATTATAATTCAGCTGTCAGACATACTCTTATTAAATTATTAGATCCTACTGTATGCTTTTTGTTTATATAATGCCAGATTGATCAAGTAATGAAGGCATGATAGATAGATAGATAGATAGATAGATAGATAGATAGATAGATAGATAGATAGATAGATAGATAGATAGATAGACAGACGGACAGATGATAGACAGGATAGATATATAGACAGGCAGGCAGGCAGCTGGCAGACAGACAGACAGACAGACAGATTATAGACAGGATAGATAGGTAGGTAGGTAGATAAGAGAGATGGAGACATGAAGGGAAATATACAGATAGACAGATATACACATACATAGTACTACTACCAGTCTTCTATATCATTGGAATTAAAAGTATGAAATGTCAACAAAGTTGGAAAAGAGACCACATCCTAACAATCCTGAATCTCATTTGCTTAAAGCAAAATATCCCAGTGACCAATCACAATATCATGCCCCATTTTACAAAGGACCATATATGACCAAAACCTGTCGGCAGACAGCTCTCTCAGTGCCAATCAAATTCCAAGGCCCGCCTCTTGATTTTATTTTAAGATATTTTTGGTTTTACAAATTAACAGAAAGCTAGCTTGTTGCAAAGCAAAGTGCCAGACTTTGTCTTAATCTTTACTTCTGATAATGCTTCTGAACCCACATGAAACTTGGATGCTATTTTTAGAAAATAAATATGTAGGATGATGTAGTTCAATGCTTAAAATGGCAGCCATTTTGTGCTCATTGATTTTCCTTACTAGAGCTTGCAGCTCATTTGCATTTTTAGCTATTGAAATAATGCCATCATGTAGTATAGGCTATCAATGTTTCTTTTTCCAGTATCAAAACCACATCCTAGCTTCTTTTGATATATATTCCGCATATAAGCTAGATAAATAAAGGCAAAGTAAAATATGCTACATTTTATCATTTCTTTGTTGATCTGGAGCAAGTATGTTTCGCTATGATCCATCCATATGGGGCTTCCTATCCTGTGTACAGGATTCACATGAAGACAATGGGATATTCTGGAATTCTTATTTTCCTAAATCATTTGAGCACTATTAAGGATGTCTAGGAAAATAATATTTAGGATTGTCCAGTGCAGGTTACAGCCTTCTTTGAAAGTGAAGTGCCAGATGTTTAAACTGCTTTTATAATAGGGTGAGGAACAAGATAAATTATTATGGTGAATGCTTATCATTGAGAAGGCCATTAATATTAAAAAGAAATAGGTATTTGTGGCAGCCATGTAAACCTTGGAAAGTCTTTAAGAAAGGTCTTTGAAGATTGTATTTAGCAATGGGAAAAAGAATCATTGGATTGACAGAAACTGATAAATGAAAGTCCTTAATTTCTCTTTTCTATATTATACAATCTTCCTTATTATTTACAACTTTGGCATTCAGTCTCCAGCTATAAGCAGCATATCTTACTTACATTGGTCAGATTGAACTTGGCTATAAAGTCCTCAATTTTTTTTATAACTACCATATTATGGGGCTATTCACAAAGTATAATTGATATTATTTAGTCATTATTGCATTGTGTCCGAATACTGTTTTTCTTTTTCTTGGCTCCTTACGATGAAAAACAACACTGAACCATCTTTTATTTTTATGTCATCAATAGTAAGATCTTTTATCTGCAAGTTTCCTTTTCTAATTAACAACATCAGTAGTTAACATTTGAAAGTCTCTAATCTAGCTGCATCATGAACACCATTAGTATTCCAAAAACTACTAAGGTCTTCCTTAATAGTATGTTGAATGCCATTTGACAGAGACCCATTATCTAGGACCATGTCATCAATTGCTTTATATTATCTATCCAAGTAGTTTTCTTAGAAAGCTGGAATATATTGGACATGTGATACAATACCCAGAAAAATACGATATACTTCACTTAATCCTCCAAGGAAAAATTGAAGGTAAATGAGGTTCCAAGGCAGAAGAAGAACATTGTGGTTTCAAAATTTAAGGGACTGGTTTGGACAAAACTCAACAACACTTTTTTGTGTGGCTGTTGATAAAAATAGGATCGCCAATATGATTGCCAGCATCTGGTGATGATGGATATAGCACAAGAAGAAGTAGTTTTCCTACTAAAAGACAAAGGTGGTTTACTACTGCCAACAGAGTATGAAATCATGCCTTTTTATAGTCATCCACCTTAATCATCTTCCTATATGGCTATTACTTGATATAGGTTCTGCTTACTGGAGCTGGGCACCTGGGATAACTCTCATTAATTGGACATGCACAGATAGTGTTCTTCACTCCTTCCTTCAAACCACCACTACCCCACTATAATAACAGAGAACTGTTGTAGAGTGGTGGTAATTATCGAGGTGGACACGGAGCTAACAGTCAAGTAACTTTATTACAAGAATAAAGGGTTGCCGCGACTGCCAGGCTAATAGGCAGTCAGCTGGTGGCAACAGCTGATGCCGTTTGACAGCTTCTTTTATAGCCGGCTTTCAAACGGCATCAACCAATCAGAGCGGTTCGCGCTCCCGCCAGAAGCGCGGACCGGAGTGAAGACTGCGTATGAACGTAACAAGAACTATCATAGAAGGATTTGGAGATAGGTTTCAGGACTTGAAAGTGATATTAGAAAATATAGATATCCATCAGCAGTTATCTCCTGTGGTTCCATCAGCCTGATTAGGACCAAATGTCATCTTGCTCTCAATTTCCTTTCTGTCTCTTGAAGTAACATCCAACCTTTATTTCACTTTGTTCCGTACAAAAGAGTTGTAGTACAAAAGATCTAGTACTAGATCTAAGTAGCAATCTTCTTCTTCTGTGTCATTTCTCTAGATCACATCCCCAACTCACCCCCATGTATTTTATATATAAGAATAACTACATTTTAAAGCCAGAGGCTTTTAGATGTGAATTCGGAAGCAGTAAATAGGGTAAATTCATTTATTTTACATTTAAGGAAAGGGAAAGTTACATCTTCATCAGGAAAACAAGCTACAATTAGGTTCAGGAGACTGTCTTTGACTGGTGTGGTGGCTCTCACCTCACAATCAGGAGGCTCCTAGTTAGAGACAGATATTTCTCTCTTTGGGCATGATGAGAATATTACTGCTGAATATAACTCCACATTGGCAACAGGAAGGGCATCCGGCCAGTAATCATTCAACTCCATTCAGTTTCCCAGACTCCACCCCACAAGGGATTATGGGGTAAAAGATTATGATTTAGGCTTCCTTGGCATAGTACCAAATGAATCAGTCCAACAACTACTATTCCACATATAGAAAAAAACTGGATTTGCAACTGATTCAAAACATGCAGACTTTTTGTGCTATTCCCAGTTTGGTTCTAAACCTACCTATCCTCCGGACACTGCTACTTTTAAAGAATAAATTAGAATTTTTCTGATGTAACTGAAACTAGAGCACAATGTTAAGACTAGGTCCCACTGGCCAACGGATGCAAAACATATGCAAACAGGACACAGTGGACGAGAAAATTTTCGGGGGTGGCTCCATCCATTGTCATCCGCTCCAAAAAGTGGCAAAAATTTGCATAAACAGAACGGAAAGAAAGGAAAAGAACGGACGTGGGTAGTATGTAGTGGGGGTGTCAAACGGATGGTCATGGAAGCCTAGAGGATGTATACAGGATGCAAACCGTTCACTGCTCATCCTTTCTATTTCCGTGCTACTAACGCTGTGTAGATGTTCCCTGTACCTTTTGTTTCCTCCCTCTTTCCGTTTTCAGCTGCAATGGATGTGAGTTGCAACGATGCCCAGAGGATGCAGAGAGGATACAGCGGACGTTTAACGGATGATAACGGACATAGAACGTTTGTTACTCGTATGTCGCGGATTTACATCGTACACAGCGGAAAGTTCATCCGCTCAAAAAGTTTTGTGCAGCTCAAAACTCTCTGAGCGGATGAAATCTCAGTGGACGGATGCTGGAGGGATAGAGCGTATGAAATACGTATGCAGTGAGTACACAACGGATGCATTGCGTTTTCCAACGGATGGCAAGCTTTTTTTTAACTTTTTACATCCTCTTTGCATCCATTGGTGCAGTGGGACATGGGCTTTAGCTCATAAGCAAATCTGGGCTTCAAAAAAAAAAAAAATCCAAGGAAGAGACAGGAAGCACTGCCATCTAGTGTTCGTGCAGGTTTTTGCAACTTCTTATAGCAAGTATTCGTAGCATACTAAGGAGTTTTTACTTTTTTTATTTTTTGGGTCTGAGAAATCCATGAATCTCTGTTTCTTCTTGCTGTTGATTCGCTGTGCTTTCCAATTTTTCAACTTCAAGTTCTTGCTTGTCAAATCTCAAAATCTAGCTATACCAGGGGACAATACAGGCAACCTTAGTAAATGAATCCAATCTTCTTGTCAGCAGCTGCAGGCATATGCTGCCATGCAGTGGTGGAATTCAAATAATTTAACAACTGGTTCTCTGCTCTAATGATTTCTTCCAACAACCAGTTCACCAAACTGCTCAGAAAGTTGACAACCGGTTCTCCCAAACTGGTGCAAACTGGCTGAATCCCACCACTGCTGCCATGGTATCCGTCCAATACCACAACAAATCGACAAATTTTGTAAATGGCCAGGCAGATGCCTATAACATCTAGAAAAAAGGGGAAGAGAAGTGCACTAGCAATATTTATTTTTGCATAGAATGGAAATAAAGAAATGTTGGGTACCCAAGCAGCTGAGTCTGACTTTAAATTCTCTTGACTGATTATCTGGAAACAGAACTGATTACAGGTAGTTCTCAACTTACAACAGTTCACTGAGTGATTGTTCAAAATTACAACAGCACTGAAAAAAAATGACTCATGACTATTTTTCTCACTTACAACCTTTGTAGCATCCCCATGATCATGTGATCGAAATTATGACACATGGTTTATACTTATGACCGTCACTGTGCCCCAAGGTCATATGATCCCCTTTTGAGACCTTTTGACGAGCAAAACCAATGGGGAAATCCAGAGGTTATCCACCGGGTTACTCACTTACCAACTGCAGTGATTCACTTGATGATTGTAGCAAGAAAGTTCGTAAAATGGGGGCAAAAACTCACTTCATAAATGTCTCACTTAACAGCAGAACAGTTGGGCTCAATTGTGGTCATAGGTCAAAGATGATCCATATCTTTTATGGCTATTTGCTTGGATTTGACATACTGATGCCAGCAAAAGTGAAGAGGTCAAAAGTCGTCTTCTAATTGGTTGGTGAGGGAATGGGGAGTGGAACATAGGAAAAACTGTTGTATGACCCACGGTGGCACAGTGGTTAGAGTACAGTACTGTAGGCTACTTCTGCTGACTGCCAGATGCCTGTAATTTGGCAGTTCAAATCTCACCAAGCTGAAGGTTGACTCAGCCTTCCATCCTTCCAAGGTGGGTAAAATGAGGACCCAAATTTTGGGGGGCAAAATGCTGATTCTATAAACCACTGAGAGAGGAATGTAAAGCACTATGAAGTGGTATACAAGTCTTCAGTGCTAGTGCTAGTGCTATGAAGATGCATTTCTTCTATGCTGGCTGTAGGTTAGCTTCTTCCATTGCATCTGATAGCAACCTCATATGGTCAGAACATCCATGCAGCATTAGCAATTCTTTTCTTTAAGAGAAGAAAATGAAAAACATTCTCAGAAATAATAATTTCCTGGGTTCTAGCATTCATCTCTTTTTGCTTCACTCTAAATAAAGGCTCCATTAATTTAAGCACTTGGAAAAATAAGGAAATATTTGCATCCCATTAGTTTCTTCTCTGTGCCTATGGAGAAAACTTCAGAAGGTTACCAGAGCTCTTATTTATCTCTTAGTTGGCTGAGAATTCTTCCATTTTACCGGAAACATCATTCAAAGACCGGTGGTTAATGTTGGAGTCCAACTAAGTGAATGAAATAGGAAAGAGAAGTAAAGATGCAGGTCTGTTTTCAGGAAAAGCACCCCACTAATACATAATTTTATATGTCTGTTAAATAGCTGGAAGAGAATTCTGCCACGATTGGCACTTTTTTGTACTACTGTTTCTTATGTTATTTATTATTTGCTGGGTACAAATATCAGACTTCTGAGGATCATAAAACTGCTCTTAATACATTCTTTCAAGCCCCCGGTAAACTGAAGAGTGGTGTGGAATAGGTAAATGGATATTAAGTGGCCCTGAGAAGGTTTCATAAATCCTAAAATATTATGGGAAAGATTCAAAAGTGCTTTGCTCACTTTCTCTCATGCACTCAAAGCTTGTATTTCTTGTTAAAGAGGGGCTAAGACAGTGGTGGGATTCAAAAAAAATTTACTACCGGTTCTGTGGCATGGCATGGCTTGGTGGACGTGGCTTGGTAGGCATGGCAGGGAAGGATACTGCAAAATCCCCCTTCCCTCCCCACTCCTGGGGGAAGGTTACTGCAAAATCCCATTCCCTCCCCCCCCACTAACCTGCTTTCCAGCTCCCTTCTCCTGTGAAGGGCAACCAAAAAGACCTAGCCGATCAGCTGGGACTCGAGAGGCAGAGAACAGATGGGGGCGGGGCCAATCATTTGCTGGTTCTCCAAACTATTCAAAATTTGTGCTACCGGTTCTCCAGAACCAGTCAAAATCTGCTGAATACCACATCTGAGCTAAGAATATATAATTAGACACTATATTTCACATGTAAAAACATTGGCATACAATTTGATAACTGGAGATAGTATTAGAAAAAGTAGTCCTTGACTTACAACAGTTTGTTTATACAACTATCCAAAGTTACAATAGCACTGAAAAAAGTGACTTATGACTGTTAGTCACACTTATGACTGTTGCAGCATCCCCTTGGCCTTGTAATCAAAATTCAGGTGCCTGGCAACTGACTCATATTTATGATGGTTGCAATATCCCACACAGTTGTGTGATCACCTTTTGTGACCATCTAACAAGCAAAATCAATGGGGAAGCCAGATTCACTTAACAGCCATGTTACTAATTTAACAGCTGCAATGATTCACTTAAAAACTGTGTCAAGAGAGATTGTAAGAATGGGCAAAGCTCACTTAACAACCATCTCACTTAGCAACAGAACTTTGGGTCCTAATTGTGTTTGTGAGTCGAGGACTACCTGCTTAACTATTTGCATTTCCAGTTATTTTTAGACTGACCTAGGCCAGTATAATACTGGTCTTAGGAGTTTGATGGCTCTCCACCTACATAGTAGACAATTATTTCTGAGATAATGAAGACCACTGCTGTGACAGCCAATGTGATTATAATATATTAAATATATGCATAAAATATTGTTTCAAGGATCACCTGCACTTTTACAAGTCTGAAAAATTATGTAGATTTGTTTGTCTGTCTATCTATCTATCTATCTATCTATCTATCTATCTATCTATCTATCTATCTATCTATCAATCAATCCATCCATCCTCTAGCTATCATCTGCCTATCTGTCTGTCTATCATCTATCTTCTTTTGGAATCTTAGGATGCTCATTCATAGCATTTTCTCCCAAATTTTTTTTGTCTTCCATAGCAATCATATATGGTGGCTTGGACTATGAGAAAACAATTATCCTGAGGGTCTATTGGAAATTACAACTTCTCAGTACTCCTCCCATGTTTTAATCTCTGCACTGGGAAGGGTTTTATCAATTGTGCAAGATAGGGTAGTATTAGTCTCATTCCAGTACACATATGTGTACCGGTTTACTCAAAACCAGTTGGTAAGTTCATAGCATGGGCAAAATTCATATGAAAGGGTTCCAAATTTGTCATGTAAAGAGCTTGTCATGCCAGCTTTTTAGTTAACTTTGGTTCCTGAATCTTGCTTATACAACCTCACAACTGCTACATTCTGGAATAAGAGAGGAAAATAACCTTTTTGGGATAATGCCTTTTTTCAAATATCTCATTACAGGCTTTTATTCAAATTTCCGTTGAAATATGTACACTGATGCTGAATATTTCACTGAGCATATTTTGAGTTTTAGGGACTCTTCTTTCAAGCTTTCTTTTTCACAGCGCTCTTCAGAATTTTCTTTATTCTTTCTGTTTGTGAGTCAAAAAAATTGATTCTTAAGAATAGTTACAACAGAAGTACAGTACTTTGCAGGAAGAGAGAGAGAGAGAGAGAGACAGATGGAGTATAATAATTTCTAAAGTGAAGATTTTTTTGTTTTTGTTTTGGTTATTCTTAAAAGTCAAAAAAGGGGGGAGGGGGAAAGGAAGAGAAGGGGATGCTACATTTAATTTGAATTGATATTTAGAAGACTGATTTTTACCAATGGAGTAATTATAACCATGTAATCCAGGGGTGTCAAACTCAATTTCATTGAGGGCCATATCAGGGTTGTGTTTGACTTCAGGAGGCCAGGATGGGCATGGCCAGCTCAACATCACTTGTCAGGGGTACCTACAGTGGCCCAAATTCTCTGCCAGTAAAAACAGGCTTCCAAGGTCCATTTTCGGCTGTGATGGCCTCCTGCAACCCTCTGCCAGTGAAAACAGAGCTCGGGTGGACCACAAGCGGCCCTCCTGAGCTCCGTTTTCACTGGCAGAGGCACCACAGGCCAGTTCTTTGCTGTTTCCGCCAGATCTAAGAACCCCGCAGTCCAGATCAGACCCCCAAGCTTTGAGTTTGACACCCCTGATGTAACCAGACAGTTTTTCCTTAACTATTGTCCTTGAAGACAGAAGGATTTAACATAAATTCTCCAATTGAACAGGCTTTGTGATTATTATTAATAGAAATATGCCATCCTCGGATACTATGTGCTTATGCATAGCAAACATAAAAAAATAAAAACCCAAAACAGGTAATCTCTCCAGGGTTCTTGTAGTCACAAAACATTAAGAAATACATGCTTCAGATAAATAAATGCTGTTTTGTCCTTTTCTTGTAAACATAGTAAATTTGGAGTGTTATTTCCAAAATTGCAGGTATGTCCTCTCTTAAAAGTATTTTAACATGTCAGTAGGAAGTGAAATCTACCAAAGGGATGCCAACCAGTAGTGTGCTGGAACAAGTGGCTTGTGAGAACTGATCGTTACATTTCCTGGAATTTTGCAAACCAGTTGGGACTAGAGTAGAGCGTCCTCCTCCTCCTTCTTTGTAGCATAATCCCACAGTTGCAGAGTCTGTTTTTTGGATCATTGAACACCACTTTGCACAGTCAGCTGCATCTCCATGTCTTTGTGGATGGTATCTTGCCATCTCTGTTTTGGACACTCGCAAGGTTGTTAGCCATTGACTTCTAGTTGGTAAGCTGTCTTGGCTACAGTAGAAGGTGCTGCTCATACCACATCAAAATCCTGTTGAATGGTGTCATTTGTGATGTGGTCAAGAAGGGAATGCCCGATATCCAATGGAGCATTCACATTTCCATGGCATGGAGAGAGCTTTCGGTCCTGTTGTTGCAGCCAAACATTCAGTGGTATACAGTGCAACAGGGTAAAGCATAGCCCTATGCATCCTATGGTAATTAGGTACAGTGCAGCACTGGCAATTATAACTGCCCAATAAGCAGCTAATGTTAGATAAGTAAGCAAAATGTTCCAAAGTCATCAATCTGTATTTTGACATAGGAGAGACTGTCACACCTCCAATTAGCTATGCACAAAACCACGGGTGCTAATATGCAACCTTTCTGCTGCTTAATGTGGGTTGTTGATAGAGATAACTGATGCTAAATGTATATCTAGGAGTAAAAGGCTGTTGTGATCTATTAACAAATTTTCAACATATTCCTTTGTAATGTTCCTCTGATATGGATGTTTACCTTGAGGGAAATGATTGAAATTTTTAACTACATTTGACAACCAACCCAGTAGTATTTAAATGAATTATAACTAGTTTTTAACTAAAGACACAGCCTTTGGGATAAAAATAAATCTAAAGGGGGGTGGGGGGGAATGATCAGCATTTGTGTTATGAAAGATGGCATGGTTTCTGAACAGTCCCTCAAGTAATTGTTGCTCAGCTTTAGTAAATTTTAGTTGAAAGATTTTGATATAGAAATCTATATTTCCAGACTCAAATTTCAACTTTCAGATTGGAACCAGATTTTGTTTTAGCTCTGACTTAAACCTAGTTTTACTAATACAATTTTATACCCACTGGAAATTGATGTCTTAGCCTTAGATTTGTTGATTTGTTGTGTTTTATTAAAAAGAGAGCACTTCTCAACTCCTCCTCTCTTTTTTTGCTTCAAGATAACTTCAGTTGGCATTTTGAATTACAGTTAATTTCGAAAAAAGAAGGGAGGGAGGACAATATTAGGTACCAAGAAAAAAGAATCAGTGCATATCACTTTATTCATAAAAACAGTTTAGTGGGGTGCATTTAGTAATTTACCACTATAAGCATATGTACACACTTCTTTCAATGCAGGCCTCTGACACTGTATTTAGTTCACACTTTGACAGCACAGCTAAAACTTTCATTTGTATGCATTTATTCTGCTTTTCACATTATGTTATCAGTCACTTTCAATATTTTCAAGCCATAGAAGTCATTCTTCTGACTCACATTTGTCAGAATGAACTGCCTTGATTGTTATTATTATCATTGCCAGTTCCTGAGTGAGGGGAAAAGATTTCTGGTAAGCCAAGAATTTTGAAATAACGTGATAAAACAACATATTGAGCAATATAAAAGCTGAATTAATTAATATTCAGTTAGACAGAGGGAGATGTGTTACAATAAGAAAGCCAGCATAGAGTTTGTGAAACTTATTTCAAAGAATAATTAAAAGGAAATAAAGGAAAGAAATTATGTGTGTTGTATTGGAAATTCATTCATTGTAAAGCCAGGTGAGTTGGCACTCAAAAAATCTCTTAACTAACAAGTTACTGAATATTTGAAGCTTTTTTCAATGGATGCAGTCTCCAGAGAAAGTTCTAAAAGTGTAGATTAATATGTTTGGAAAACTGAGCAATATGATTAACTTTTAATGCATGCATCACTAAGGATTCAATTACATGTCTACATAGCATGTTTTAATAAACAGGTATTTCTTGGGACACAACAAACAAGATAAAAATTGAGTATTTTAAAAGGAAGAGGCCTGTACTACATAATGAATAGTATTTGTAAAATAGAATCATGCAAATATCAAAAACATGCTTTTCATCAATTTAAATTGGAATTAAATTATGCTTTAAAAAAAAAAGCTTATTTTTTTGAAAAAATTGAATAATTATGTCTTTATATGGTGTGAAGACTTTGTAGCTTCCCTGGCTCTGTGAACAAAGCAAGAAGAAATCGTAACTCTTTGAAAAGTCACTCTTGCCAGTAAAATCAAAATGAGAAGGCCAAGCTACAATATAAGAACAGTGGGGAATCTGCAGGCACAATGGAAGCCAAGTCACCTTGGAAGTGGAATCAAAAACTAAAAGTCAAGACAAACTACATCTGTACAGTTGCCAAAAAAATTGAATGGACATGATTGAAGCATTGGAACAAGTGTGGATGCCAGATGGCTATTGATCTATAGGAAAAAAAATGAGTTTCCGTAAGTGGATTTGAAAGTAATGATAGACTTGCAAAGAAGTCTTGTGATTGACAGAGTCAATATTAAAACAGGAACTCCTTTTTTTTTTTTTTNTGAACGTGCAGAGAATTACTGAATGAAAACTGGAAATGGTCAAAATGAAATGAAACATACTGTACTGAGTGTTTTAGGATTAGTGAATTAAGGTTGATGAAAAAAAAGCTACTTTAACATGAGATAATTACATAGTATATACCATGGATGTCAAACTCGTGGTGTCGTGTGACTTTTATGATGTTTTTCCTTCGTGGAGCTGGAGTGGGCATGGCCTATGTGCGACACATCTGGCTGGCAACCTGCAAGTTTGACACTCCTGGTATATAATGTACTGTCGAGGGCATATAAATACCGAAGTTGCAAATATACTTCAAATTGTCATTACTAAATATGTGTATGGAAATTTTCAGTCATCCAGGTCATGGTTGTCCCAAAGGTGATTTTTCAAAAGGCAACTGGACTTTCTGGTTTTTCTTTGAAGACATTTCAC